>LBNU01003980.1:33216-59097 GCA_014162995.1 Artemisia annua | reverse complement strand
GAGTATCCAAACACTACATGAGAGGTGCTAGTATATTTTCTCCGTGCTTATTTTGAGTAAAGTGGAATGACTAATTCTTGTAATTACTTTTATGTTCGCATTAAATGACCTCTAACCTGTATTTTAATTGGAATAAAAGCGCATTTGCTTGAGGACAAGCAAATCTCAAGTGTAAGGGTATTTGATGAGACGAAAAATGTTACGTTTTTAGGGGTCCGTTTGAGTCCTAATTCGTATATTATTGGATCGGATTTCACCCAAAGTCGTTTCTTTTCTCATTTTAGGTACTTTTGAGGAGAAAATCACAAAAGAAGCATTTTAGGGCGTTTTCGGAGTGAAAAAGTGCGGAAAACAACAAAATCTCAAAAGACCCTAAAGTGCAAAGAAGGTGACGGCGTCACAAGCTTCTACGTGACGACGTCAGGAACAAATGAAGCGAAGAATTGGAAGTTACTCGTGACGGGCTAGAGAGTTTTTAGCCTATTTTGGTGACGGCGTCAGGGAAGGCCGTCAGATCTGGAACAAGGCGGCGTGACGACGTCAAGAAGGCCATCACAAAACCCTAATCGTCGGCGTGACGGCGTCACACCTTGGGCTGACGCCGTCAGCCCGTATTTTCTATATATATAGGACGATTTTTATTGTTTTAAGGGAGGAACTTGGTGGAGAACTTAAGGGTTAAAACCCTAGCTCGTGTATCACAGACCTTAGAGGGTACTTTTACCCCTCTAACTTGCATGTTTAATCTAAGATAAGTCTTCATTCAATCCATACAATATGTCTATGTGTTGTATGATTTATGTTTGTGCTTTTCTTTCCTTTAACATGCTAGGCTAGATTAACTTGTGTTTGCTTAAATCTAATGAAACCTAACTATTGATTATCACGTGATTTGTATGTTGTGATTGTGATTTGGATGAATGTTTCATCTACGTTAGACTTAAGAAAACTGGCTAACCTCCTATACGGTAACAAGCTTGAACGTCTTAGGAAACGTGAATCGTATGTGCGTTAATCGATTTTAAAGTAGTATTTCATGCATAGGTTGCTATCGGTGAGCTTGTGATAGGATACTTGACGTATCGTCTTAGAGTGAGGTAGGAGCTTATAGAGTTAGGGAATTGAACGCACTCCCTATGACTTGTTAGGAATACACCCGTCATCCACGCAAACTCAACATACTAATTACATGGTAAAAGATAGTTAGGGAGTAATGAAATCTAAGTAAACACTACTTTCCCCACCATTGTTTTCTCAAAACTTTAATTTAATTGCATAAGTAGATAACTTGGGTTAGTTGACTAGCAACTAATTCCGCCCACTCCTTCAAAACCGAGATTTTACTGCTTTCATAAAAACATAAAAATACCCTTAGACCTTAATTAGAGTAGTCTTTAACCTAACGAACACTATTCCCTGTGAGAGAACGATCAATCCCCCGGTACTTGCCACTACACTTTACTACATCGGTCAGGTACACTGCCTGGTGGGGATTGTAAGCCTCTTGAGATCCTTTGAGAGGTAAAACAAAGTGAGTAAGCAATCCCACGCGCATCAAACAATCAATACTAACAAGTGATAAGTAATATGCAAGTAAAGAGTAAGAAACAATCAAACCACAACACAAATGTTTATCGTGGTTCGGCTACAAGGACTCTTTTTCCTTGCCCCACTCCACGCCCCGAGTATCCAACTCGAGAGTTACTCTTACTAGTCAACAAGCTCCTTTCACCGGTGGAGAAACCTTACACGTCGCTTATACACGATTACCGGCACAAAGCTAAATGTCGAGTTCTTTTACAAGGGCACAACCACTCCCGTCACACTATGTATTTTGAGGACTAAAATACTAAACGATCACTAATGAATAGATACAATCAATGAAAGTATGAACAACAGAAGTTCACACACTATTTATACAAACAAGTATTCCAACTTTGTGTTGATGCTTGTATGTCTTTGATATGAGTTTGTGATCTTCTTGCTATAAAAGAATCTCACCAAAATGAAAGATGAATATATTAGATATATGAAATGAGAGTATGTATGATAATGTATGATTGTAAGTGATGAGAAACAACTTGGAGTGGCTTGCTATTTATAGGGAAAAAGCCTCAGCAGGCCACGGATTGGACGAAACCAAAGAATTGGTTCCGTCTGTGTTAGAGTTTAGTTCCGCCAAACTCTGACACACAATCCTTCTATTTCTCTTTCAAATCTTCCAAAGATATTGCCATATCTATCCTAGATACATTGAGTAACAATCTAAACAATATCTTCATTATATCTTCCAAGGATCATACAAACATCCAAGGATCATGATGCTATACATAATGTAATAAAACTTACTATTTATGTTATAAACTAATGCAAAATACAAGTGGGTTCCGTACAGATCACCAAGGATAGGACGGAACAAAATTGTGGGTTCCGTCCGTTGGTGCATTTGGTTCTATCTGTACAGAACTGAAAAACAGTTTTAATTTTGTTTTTTTAAGACTAAGGTTTGAGATTATAGTGTAGGTTCCATTAGTCCTAGCCCAAGTCTAAGAAGATTGAATGGTTCTCGTTTAAGAGGTTTTGTAAGGATGTCAGCAATATTGTTTTCGGAGGACACTTTTTCTATAGAGATGTTCCCTTTTTGCACGTTGTCACGGAGGAAATGATGACGTATTTCAATATGTTTTGTGTGTGAGTGTTGAACTGGATTTTTACTGAGATCGATGGCTCCTTTGTTGTCACAAAGAATGGAGATGTCGTTGAGTTGAATGCCGTAGTCCACAAGGGCTTGTTTTATCCAAAGAGCTTGTTGACATGCTTTTCCGGTCGATACGTGTTCGGCTTCAGTTGTTGATAGAGCGAGAGATGTTTGTTTCTTGGAGAACCATGAGGTAAGACAATGTCCAACAAAAGTACAAATACCACTTGTGCTTTTTCTATCAACATAGTCACCGGCATGATCCGAATCGGTATAAACTATGGTTTCTACTCCCGTTCTTTTAGGATACCATAGTCCCAAATGTATAGTGCCCTTAATATATCTAAAGATTCTTTTAATAGCTTCGAGATGAATGATTTTAGGATCTTCTTGAAAACGAGCACATAGACAAACACTAAACATAATGTCGGGTCTACTAGCCGTGAGATAAAGTAGACTACCAATCATACCTCTATATTTTGTGTTATCTACGGATTTACTTTCCTCATCTTTGGTTAACTTCATTTCCGAGGACATAGGTGTTTTAATAGGTTTGGAATCTTCAAGACCAAATTTCTTAAGCATGTCTTTAATATATTTAGATTGGTTAAAGAATATTCCATCTTCTAATTGTTTTATTTGAAGTCCTAAGAAAAAGTTGAGTTCTCCCATCATACTCATTTCAAACTCATCAAGCATGATTTTTGAGAAATCGCTACATAATTCTTGACAAGTTGATCCGAATATGATGTCATCAACATAGATTTGGACTATGATAATATGTGATCCTTTCTTCTTTGTGAAGTGAGTATTATCAACTAATCCCATGGTATACTTATGGTCAATAAGGAAGGTCTTAAGTCGATCATACCATGCTTTTGGAGCTTGCTTAAGTCCGTATAAAGCCTTTTTAAGTTTGTAAACATGATTAGGTTTTTCAAAGTCGGTGAAGCCCGGAGGTTGTGCAACATAAACTTCTTCATTAATAACACCATTTAGGAAAGCATTTTTGACGTCCATTTGAAAAAGTTTAAAGTCGTGTGCACATGCATATGCAAGTAAAATTCGAATTGATTCGAGCCTAGCTACCGGAGCAAAAGTTTCATCGTAGTCAATGCCTTCTTGTTGGTTATATCCTTGTGCTACTAGCCTAGCTTTGTTTCTAGACACTACACCATTTTCATCCATTTTATTACAAAAAAACCCATTTTGTTCCAAATATTGTTTGACTTTTTGGTTGAGGAACTAATGTCCAAACGTCATTTCTAACAAATTGGTTTAGTTCTTCTTGCATGGCTATTACCCATGATTCATCTTTTATAGCTTCGTTTATATTTTTAGGTTCAATAGTTGACACGAAACAAAAGAAGTTACTTTCATTTTGAACTCTTGATCTTAGTGTTCGTTCGTTAATGTTTCCTATGACACCATCTAATGGATGACTTTTAGATTCTTTGACATTTACAATTTCTTTGTTTAATAGTTCATCTTCCTTGTTATTAACAAAGATTTCTTGATTTTCCATAGCTTGACTTTCAACTAAGTCATCATCTACCAAAGGTGATATCTTAGAGGGAGGTGGACTTTCATCAAATGTTACGTTTAATGATTCCTCGACTCTTAAGGTTTCTTTGTTTAAAACAATGTACGCTTTGCTATTTTGAGAATATCCAAGAAATATACCTTCATATGACTTTGGGTCAAAATTTTGTGAGATAATCGTTGGTGTTTAGGATAAAACATTTACTTCTAAACACTCTAAAATATCCTAATATAGGCTTTTTGCCTTTATATAATTCATATGGTGTTTTATTTAAAATTGGTCTAATTAAGACACGATTTAAAATGTAGGTTGATGTGTCAACCGTGTTGCACCAAAACTTTTGTGGAATATTGTGTTCATTAAGCATTGTTCTACTCATCTCTTGAAGAGTCCGGTTTTTACGTTCTACTACTCCATTAGATTGAGGAGTACGTGGTGCCGAAAATTTATGAGTAATTCCATTTTTATCACAAAAATTTCCAAATCGTATTTCATTGTCAAATTCACGACCGTGGTCCGTTCTAATAGACATAATGCACGTTCCTAATTGATTTTGAATTTTCTTACTTAAGATTTCAAATTTATCAAACGCTTCATTTTTATTTTTCAAAAATTTTGTCCATGTATATCTAGAGTAATCATCTACTAACTAAAGTATATAAGTTGCCTCCATAACTTTGTATAGCGGATGGACCAAACAAATCCATGTGTAAAAGTTCTAGATACCTAGTTGTAGACACCATGTTTTTAGCTTTATGGCTACTATGAACTTGTTTACCAATTTTGCAAGTATCACAAAAGTGTTGGTCGTATTTCAACTTGGGTAGATTTCTAACTAGATCTTTGGAGGAGAGGTTTTGGATAAGTCTCATATTAGCATGTCCTAAACGTCTATGCCATAAAGTTGAAGATTCATCTAATGAGGTGCGGCAAAGTTTGTCTTTAGATGTTTGATCCATCTTCATGACATATACGTTATTCTTAAGAACACCTTTAGCTATGATTATGCCGTCTTTTAGTATTTTACTTCCATTTTCATTGAAAAGGACGTTATACTTTTTGCGGCAAAGTTGACTAATACTAAGGAGATTAAATCTTAGGTTATCAACATGAGCTACATCATCTATAGAGAGAGAGAGTCATGAGATATTGTACCTTTTCCGATGATTTTGCATTTAGCTTTGCTACCAAATGTAACGTTACCACCATCATACTTTTGATACGTTGAAAAGAGACTTTTGTTGCCGGTCATGTGTCTTGAGCAACCACTATCCTTGATCCATTCATCCGGTTCCAAACTTACTTTGAAGCATACCTATTTTATAATGAACACTCAAACATTTGGTCCCCAATATCTCATGGGTCCATTTTGGTTAAACATATCATTTCTTTGGTTTATATATGGAAATGGTTGATATGGGTTCCAAGTCATATAATTTGGAACTTGGTATTGTCTTGTTAAGTTTTGGTTCCAATTATTTTGGTAGTTGTGTTGAGTGTTGTATTTGCTCTTTGGAAAGGAGCGGGGAATAGGCGTTTTAGATCTTGGTTGAGTTGTTTTAGTTCTAAACTCATTTTTAGCAAGTCCTACTCCTATTTTGATGGCCGGTTTTAGTTTTGTTTCAGTTGGGATGACATTAGATTTCTTTGTTACTTTAACGAATTCAGAACGTTTTGAAGAACTTTCCTTTTGTTCTGTCACAGTTCCTACGGAACCAAAGTGTTCCACGGACGGAACCATATTGTTGGTTCCGTCTGATCCGTGGTCTACTGTGACAGTTTTGTCCATTTGTTTCTTTAGACTACTTACATCCCCTAGTTTCCATAAATCCTAATCCGGTCTTATCATGTGGAGATTTTTGAATTTTCATAATCTCATCCGCACATGATATACTTTTATCAAACCTTTTAGACTTGGAGTTTTGTTTGATAAAATCATTTTGAGTGATTTTTAGTTTCTCAATTTCAAGTTTAAGTCTGTTCAAAAAAATTCAAGTTTAAGTTCTTCACATGATTTACACATTGTTTCACTATTTTTACTCTTTTCTAATCTCTTAGCTTTTTCTTTTAATTCATAAACTTCATTTTCCAAAAACTCTCTTTTTGTTTTCAAAAACTTGTTTTGGTTTATAATTTTTAAGCTTAGTTCACAAAGTTTGTTATATTCATTTTGCAATGTATCATCATCAATAGAAGAGCAAGATGAATCGTAATGTACCTCATCCGAGTCTTGAGCCATAAGAGCAATTTCGTCATTCTTTTGTTCTTCATCATCGTTTTTACTATCACTCCAAGCACCACTCATGAATGCACTTTGAGATTTGTTTTTGGGTGGCTTTGGACATTCTCCTATGAGGTGACTTGTGTCTCCACATCTAAAGCACTTTCGTTCACCTTTCCCTTTCTTATCGTCACGATCTTTTCGGAAAGACTTCTTGTCTTCCTTAGGTTGTCTAACAAACTTTCCTCGTCCTCTAAAGAACTTCTTGAAATCTCGAACGGCCAATGCATATTCTTCATCATCACTATCCGAACTAGATTCATCATCATCATTAGATTCGACTCTAGCTTTTAAGGCAATAGATTTGACCTTTTCTTTATTGCCTTTGACTATCTCCGAATCTTTGTCCATTACCATTTCGTGAACTTTGAGGTTTCCAATTAGTTCGTCAAGTGACATGCTTGAAAGATCTTTAGATTCTGCAATAGCCGTTACTTTTGCTCTCCTCTTTGGATGAATCGCTCTAAGAAATTTCTTGACAAAGTTCTTACTACAAAAAGATTCATCAAATGCTTTAAGTGAAGTAATAATAGTATTAAATCTAGCAAACGCAAAATCAATAGTTTCGTCTTCGGGAATAGAGAATTGTTCATATTGTTGTACAAGAAGATCAATTTTGTTATCTTTAACTTGTGAGTTTCCTTGATGAGTGATTATTAAAGTTTGCCAAATATCTTTAGCGGTTTTGCACATAAATACTCTTTCATATTCTTTCTTTGGCAAAGCATTATAAAACATCATTTTAGCCTCATTATCTTTTGCAACTAATTTCTTTTGATCATCACTATGTCTAATAAGTGAGCTATCCTCATCTTTTCCACTACCAATATCTTTAAAAGTTATTTTGTTATCACCTTCAATTATTACATACCACAAATCTATATCTTTTGATTTCACGTAAGTTTCAAAATGATTTTTCCGATATGAAACCATTGCTTTGCATAGATTGCCCTTCTTTCAAATTTTCAAAATCCATGGATCGTTTCAAGTTTTAAAACACAATATATTTTAAAAGCTTGAGTAACGTAGCTCTGATACCAATTGTGAAAAACTAGAAGGGGGGTTGAATAGTTTACCGGTTTTTAACTTTAATTCCTTTTGAAAACTTTACGTGTAATCAACAATCAATACTAACAAGTGATAAGTAATATGCAAGTAAAGAGTAAGAAACAATCAAACCACAACACAAATGTTTATCGTGGTTCAGCTACAAGGACTCTTTTTCCTTGCCCTACTCCACGCCCCGAGTATCCAACTCGAGAGTTACTCTTACTAGTCAACAAGCTCCTTTCACCGGTGGAGAAACCTTACACGTCGCTTACACACGATTACCGACACAAAGCTAAATGTCGAGTTCTTTTACAAGGGCACAACCACTCCCGTCACACTATGTATTTTGAGGACTAAAATACTAACCGGTCACTAATGGATAGATACAATCAATGAAAGTATGAACAACAAAAGTTCACACACTATTTATACAAACAAGTATTCCAACTTTGCGTTGATGCTTGTATGTCTTTGATATGAGTTTGTGATCTTCTTGCTACAAAAGAATCTCACCAAAATGAAAGATGACTATGTTACATATATGAAATTAGAGTATGTATGATAATGTATAATTGTAAGTGATGAGAAACAACTTGGAGTGGCTTGCTATTTATAGGCAAAAAGCCTCATCAGGCCACGGATTGGACGTAACCAAAGGATTGGTTCCGTCTGTGTTAGAGTTTGGTTCCGCCAAACTCTGACACACAATCCTTCTATTTCTCTTTCAAATCTTCCAAAGATATTGCCATATCTATCCTAGATACATTGAGTAACAATCTGAACAATATCTTCATCATATCTTCCAAGGATCATACAAACATCCAAGGATCATGATGCTATACATGATGTAATAAAACTTACTATTTATGTTATAAACTAATGCAAAATACAAGTGTTAACTAACAAATGTTATACTTGTGTAATATTGGTCTTGTGAAAATATGTATAAAGGATTTTAACTATATTTATACTTTGTTGCTAAAGTGAACATTTAATTTTTTCCTTAACAAAATACGGCAAAGATCGTAAAATATAAATAACGTTTTTTGGACGATATTTGTATTAACAGACTTTTTAGTTCCTCATTTTCATTTTGAAAAGGTGTTGAAGTTTTAAGACTTTGCAATTCCAGTTCGAAATCAAGACTTTGGTTTTGACACCATTCAAGCTTTTTGTTCAGTTGAACAATCACCTTTGAAAGTTTGTTTTGCACATCATCGTTGTGTTTTCTAAGATTCTCATTTTCACATTTTAATGTCTCAATTTGGTTAAATAACAATTCAATATCATCACAGTGATCATTAACAAGCATAGAAGTACCAGATTCATAAAGAGAATTCATAACCACAGATATTATATCAGCACTAAGAATATGTTCCAAGAGTCGATCAGCTTCTTTTTGTAAAAATTTGTTCCGACGTTTTGCTTTGAAATCGATTGTTCAGTTTCTTGAAAAACATTCATCATAGCTATTACTTCTTTTTGAAGTTCATGTTCCCAGAGGTTAGCACATAAGCGCAAATGTTTAACGTGAGGTAAAAACTGTTGTTGAAACACTTCTCGTTTTTCTTTCTCATGAGGAGAAATAAAAGTGAAAACTGATATTTTGGAATTGCGTTCAATTTCTTGTTCTAAAAATTCAATATCTTCCTTGAACGTGTATGATCGATGCAGAATAAGCGGTGAAGCTTTTACCACGAGGATCGTTGTCCCAACGAGGGTTGAAATTGATCTTGTCACTCGAGTCGTGAGTTATGTGAGATGAATTGGTTTAAAAGATGTGATTTGTTTTTAGTTATACTACGAAACTTGTTTAAAACTAAAAAGAAATGAAGTACGAGAATAAAAGAAGTAAGTTGGACGATCAAAGAAAACATAAGTCAAGGTAATGCGTAAAAGAAATGAGATTTAAATTTAAACTATAAAATAAAGAAATAAAGAAAATGTTTTAGTTGTTTTATATTTTAATTAACGAAAAGAAAGTTTAAACTAAGAAACGTTTAAAGATTTAATGAACTAATGTTAAACTAATAAGAAAAGAAAGTGACTAAGTATAAATAAAACTAAGAGATTTATAAAGAAAATTCGACGGAGTAACGTTTAGAAAATACTAAGTAAAACCCCACTCAAAAGAACGATGGGGTAAGTAAAAGCCAAGACCGGCTTAAGACAACAAATGAAACTCAAGTTTGCAACCAATTAAACCTTACACTAAAAAACCATACTCGCTATTGTTTTAGAAAAATGATACTCGCATAAAACTTTTGAAAAACTAATACTCGCAAAACATGCAAAGTCCATACTCGCTAACAAACTCATAAACATACTCGCTAACTAGAAAAGAAATGGATAGCATAACGACTTAATTTTAGCAAAGAAGTACGAGCCTCATACTCGCAAAAGAGATTGCTAACTCGCAATTTATGACTGAAACTCGCAAAAGGATCAAGAAACCATACTCGCAACAATGGAGAACTGATACTCGCAGAAATGTAAGAAAAATCGATACTCGCAGAAAACAATAAATGATACTCGCAAAGATTAGGTCATACTCGCAACAATGCTACTCAAAACCCATACTCGCAAAAATAGACTTGGCCATACTCGCTACTAAGACTAAAATTATTGTTACTCGCAAAACCTTAAACGAAAAACTTGGTACTCGCTAATACCTAAGTCTCCTACTCGCAAAGATTCGTTTTTTAAGCTGGAACATTTTAGAATCAAAACTAACGAATAAATTTGATAAAAACTTAAGAGAACTTAATAGAGAACAAGTTTAAGCTCAAAATAAGCTACTAATAAGCTAACGACACCAAATGAAAACCCTAAACCATTTTAAAAACCATACGAATTAAAGAACCATGCAAAGGTGGTGAAAACTTATAAAAGCTTTTATTAGATTTAGATGACAACAAAAATAAGCTCAATAAGATGTAAGGATATAAAAGAAAGATTAAGATGAAGAGACAAAATAAGCTAGGAAAAGTATTTAAGACATGAAATAAAAACTTGCATAGAAAGAAAACTTACACTAATACCAAATTAAAAACTAAGACTAGACACAAAAAATAAGACAATCATTTTTGAGGCTAGGGGGTGGTATTTAAGGGAGCAAGGGAGCTTCCCTTTTTACAACTTGTGCACTTAGCCCCTTAGTCTTTTACATTTCGTGAATACAAAGCGTAAACGTAGAGATACAGAAGCTATTAAACGCTTTCTAAAGAATGTAACTTAAGCTTGATAACTTGAGGTGATGTGTTGACGAGTCCTTTCCCAAAGGTCTTCAAAAGCTTAAAAGCTAGAATCACTTGCTCCGGATTTAGAAAGTTAACTCATAATCAGTGCTTTGAGCTTTGATTAGGCGTCTCTTTTATTTCTTGACCTTTGAGAAAATTCGTCTTCACGGGCTTTTCTATAAGTAATTTCATCTTTTGTTTCACTTTGAACTCTTTTCCACATCTCGTGCTCGTTTTAGGCTTTTAGGTTGCTTTTCATGATGTTTTTGCAATATCCTTTCCTGCACAGTCATAAACACAAAAACACGATATCTTTGGCTTTTAACGTTAGTTTTTGGTCTAAAATAGTCTAAAAATGGTGAATAAAAGGTATGTGAATAAGCACATACCAGTGTCAAAATACCGAAGTACACGACAACGAGTGGGAAGAGGTTGAAGTTTTTCATGACTTAGTAAAGGACCATTTGTTTGCACCACTGGTTTGACAGGAACTGTGTGGGAAGTAACATCTTGAGGTTGTATAATAAACCATGGTTGTTCAGATTTCTCTTTTTGAGAAGTAAAAATCTCATTTATGGGAGGCATTTTAGAGTAGTCAAAAGGTATATTATATTCAACGTTTTGCATTTTTGATCGACTCTCGTCTTCGAGTTCTTCTTCTTCCTCACAATCATATACAATAGTACGAACAATTGTATCATCAAAAAAATGGTCTACACTGTATAACTTTGGAATCTCTTTGAGTGTTGTGTGTAAAAAACATGGTGATTCACTCCCGATAGCAAAGTCGTGTCCATTATTCGTACGTTTTACTGAAAACTTTTGAATCGTTGTGACTAAATTACCAGTTTTATATACAACATTTTGAAACTCTTTAAGCTTGTGTTCCAATTCAACGATCTCATCTATGTATGACTTAACTCTTTCTCTTGACTTGCGTTTATGTTCTTTGAACTCAGCTAGACAATTTGACAACTCAGTTTTGGTTTTTAAAATGACGGCATCAAGTTGTGCAATTTGTTGTTTGTGTTCAAACGCTTGTTTTTCTAATTCAGAGGTTAAGTTGTTGTTAGATTCCATTATCTTACAAATTTGATGTTCTAACTCTTGTACTTTAAGATAAGATTTTTGAAAAGCAACTTCAAAGCTTTTTTCCTGATTTACAAGTTTTTCAGCATTATTAAGTTGTAATTTATAGCACTCAAGATCCCTAGTTAATAATGCATTTTTCTCTTTCAACCTAGCATTAAGCTCTTGACATTTAATGTTTGGAGATTGACTGGTCATGAGAAGGGTCTGAAGTTCTGAATCTGGATCAGTCATAGGATCAAGATGTTCAACGTGAGCATTGTTATCGTTGACACGAGTAATATCTGAATCATCAAATGTGACAATAGGGTTAATTTGATCATAATCATCAAATATAACTTCTGTGTTCATTTGATTATTCGCTTGTGTAGATAACAATAAATCATTTTGAACCACTCGTTCCTTGTTAGATGCAGATGCGGATGGGGAAGCAATTTCATGTATCAGGCATGAGTTAAGATCAGTTACCTGCGACAGACCATCAGTGTCATACACTGGGCCCGAGTCACTCATGTGGAGTTCGTGCATCTTGGCCATGAGCATTACAGCAGCATTGGCTTCAAGATCTTCCATGTCATCATCATAATGTGCATTGGCCATGAAGCTGTTGTCCTTAGCATTGTTGTTGCCACGTGCTTCATTCTTGAGAGCTAGGAGTAATGTCTGCTTGTGATACTTGCTGCCTAGAGTTCGCGGTGAAGGACATGCGGTTGCCAAGTGACCTATCTCATCGCAATTGTAGCATCTGAGGATTGTGTTCCCTGATTCAGTATTCCCATTTTCAACAAGTTTAGCCATTTCTGAGGGACACCAACACTGTTCCTAAATCCTCCACTGTTATTAAACCTTTGTCCAGAATTTGAGTTACCCATATAACCACCTTATCCAAATCTTCCACTGTTACGATTCTGTACTTCAACTCGACCATCTTGATTGACAGATTGATACCTTGTGTTTGAAGATGTGCGAAGACGATTATTAGACTTGTTTGAGAATTTGCTGAAAGCTCGAGCAATAAGTGCAATTCCTTGATTTAGGCTGTTGAAGTCCTCGTCATCATCATCATCATTTGCATTGTTGTTGTACAAGGTATCACTGTTGTCATAAGAGGCAAGTTGATTTGCATTCGGTTGCATTGATGAATCATAAGATGAATATTGAGGGTTTTAAGTCTGATAAGGGTAGTTGAGATGAGCCTGTTCTGGAAGATAAGCATGGTTTGGCAGTGGTGGAGGAGGAACATGTGATTGAGCAACAAGCGCCAAAGAGTTTGGAATTGGAGGCGGTGAGTAGTTTCCTCTGAGAGCGCGATCTTTGTCCACTTCATGTTGATGGTGTTTCAGATAGTCATACAACTAACCATATGGTGTATCGTGAAGATTTTTTGCTTGGCGAACAAACGTCACATACTTCTGCCAATCAGGACCGAGACATCCTAGAAACTTCGTGTTGATAGCAATCTTTGGTAAGATGATATTGTGTCTGTTGAGGTCATTAATGATGTTCATGAAGCGATGGTAATATGACTCAAGTGATTCCATTGGCTCAATCATGAAGTGTGTATATTCCATATAAAGTTTGGATTCCATGTCCTCTTGATTCAATTGAATGCCTTCCATTAAGAGATGAACGTGTTCCCACATAGCTTTAGCTGTTTTCTGAGCATCAACACTTCGAAAAATCAGATTTGGTATGCCTTGAAGAATGTCGATCATAGCATATTCATCAGCCTCTTTATGAAGAAGTTGTTCAGCAGTGAGTTGAGCGTCAGTAAGAGGTACTCTTGAATCAGGTTTGGGTTAATCGGCATTTGGATCACCTGCTACAGTGTTAGTCGGTGTCTCAAAAGGACCTTCAATGATTACTTTCCTCATGTATTTGCCATGTGGTTTCTTGAGTTCAATAAACCATAGGAACCAACTCGCCCATTGTACATAATTGCCGGGTGCGAGCATTGGGGGTGTGTCAAGTGAACCTGCTTCATGCCTTGATTGTTGAGTAGTGATGACTTCACACATTTGGTCAAACCAATGAGTTTGTTTCGACGGTTGAGTGATTTGTTGCATGGGAAAAGGTTGAGGTTGAGGTAGTTGTTGATGTTGATGCATCATGTTATTTGTTGAGAAAACATTTGATGATATGGATATGGTTGTTGATAGGATTGTGGAGGTTGTTTATGTTGATACTGCTGTTGTTGACGAAACAGTTGTGTTTGATGATACGGTTGTTGTTGATGAAGGTTGTAGTACGGTGGTTGAGACATGATTGAAGACTTGTGTGTGAATGGATCTTGTAGAAGGTATAGATGGTAAGCTAATTCTCGAAAACTTGCACAAGTGTATTCTCGAAACTTTGGTTGTGAAAATTCTCGAAAACAATTAAAGCTCTTGTGTTCTCAAAAACTTGGGAGTGTTCTCGAAACTTTTGTGTGTTCTCGATAAAATCCAAGTGTCCTCGATAAATGAGGATTATCGAGAAAATAGGAGTAAATTATCGAGAATGCAACAACGAATAAGATCAAAGAAGTTCTCGAAAGATTTGAAAGAGATTTCGAAAAAATACACAAGTTATTGAAAACAGAAAATGGTTTCAAAAGTTATGTACTGTTCTCGAAAGTTTTCAATTTTTCGAAAAGTGAATCCAAGATTTTCGAGATTATACAATAACGAAAATATCCAACAAGTCCAAGTGTTTTCTTTCTTATACAAGAGAGAAAAGCAGTGAGTAAGCAACGGTAACACTTATGGAGCAACGAGTTGTGTTCTCGAAAGTTTAGGTTCTAGTGTTCTCGAAAGTTTGAGGGATTTCGAAAACAAGTACAAAAAGTTGGCAGATTTTTGTTTTTGAATAAAGCACACCAAGAACGAGTTTTTAATCCAAGATTCTTGTACAA
This sequence comes from Artemisia annua, assembly GCA_014162995.1. NCBI lineage: Eukaryota > Viridiplantae > Streptophyta > Magnoliopsida > Asterales > Asteraceae > Artemisia > Artemisia annua. The sequence goes on along the minus strand of LBNU01003980.1, from coordinate 44,304 downwards.
CTAACCTTAAAATGATGAAATCTTAAAGAAAGTTGTAAACTTTACAAATTTTTCAAAAAATTTGAATGTTCTCGAAAAATGGTACAAGTTTTGCGAATCTTGTATTTTTAAAGAAAAAGTTGAAATTTTTTGTTTGTAATGATTTGTAACACAAGTTTAGAAGGAAAGATGTGTTAGAAATCAAAAAACCAAACAAAAGATTGAAACTTTTTACAAAAAATAACGAGACTAAAAAGGTGTTTTTGGTGCGTACGAATCCAAAAACAAAACTATACCTCCTTCTAGTGATTGATATCACTTGTTAGGTCACTATTTTGTAAACACAAGTATTAATTTGATAAGAAATGAGATGAGAAATAGAGTTGGTTGATCTACTAAATATGATAAGTTATTTGACAAGAGTTTAGCTAAGATATTCAATAAACCAACAATTGAAAATGTTTACATAAGAGTTCTATTTATAGGCAAGGAGTAGGGCAACATCCCTTCCTTCCTATCGGGCTTTATGGCCCATTGGACGCTTAGTGGACTGAAAACATTAAAGATAAATAAGATAAATAACATAGCAACCTATTATATATTATGAAATGACCGAGACTTGAGAGATGATATGAAACGTGATCCTAACATGCTCGATTTCGGATCTTCCTAGTATCATGTTGTATTGTAAAGGATCGGCCAACATGGAGTTCATCTTTACTGACCGGCTTTTCGGGGGTCTCCTAATGTTACATCGAGGGATATTTACCCACGCAACTTTCACACTTCTCCGGAAACCCTACCAAATGTGTTATCTTTTCTTTCATTAGTTTTCTCCATTCGTGACTCAACAGGACAAAAAATTGTTCAGACATTACTTATGTTGCCGCACCGGAGTCCACAAACATTCGTTTGATTTAATAATATTGCTAAAAATAATGAGATCATAATTTTAATAAAAATGTTTGTTTTAAACCCACTGCAACGCACGAGCATTTAAAATTCGTTCATTCTTAAAATACAAACTTTCACTTACATTAAGAACAACAATCCCAAAAGTAAAAAATAAAAATTGTTATATAGAATATATGCGAACAATAAAGATACATAAGATAAAGAATTTGTATGCGATAAGTACACAATTAAAATACGGTTGTAAATGATTAAAAATTATGTGTTACAACCATGGCCGTTTCATGAAATTTGAAGACCCTGTGCTATAGTTTTAAAATAGGCCTTTTAACGATGTATATCGAGTAATTATTGATCAAATAACAACCTACTAGTCTCATTCTCGATTTTAATTGTAACCATCGACTTTCAAAACCCATAGTATAACTACACTTTTTAAGGAAAATTGGCTCACATATTTATTTCGAATATATGTCATGGGAAGGGATCAAGGAAGAAGAATAATTAAAATGAGAAGGGTAAGAAGTAATTTCAGCCACACATTTCAAATTATGAGGGAAAATTTGAAGGATGATGCATCCACTTTTGTAGATGCATATGCAATGTGTAGTTGTGGTTATTTCTTATCATTCTTATTTTAATTATTCTTCCTATTTGATCCTAACTCTATATATCTTAGCTAAAGTTGATTTTCCCAAAGCATATTTCATGTGAAGGTTTAATTACTAAAAGATATGGGTAAAAATTAAACATTACAAAAAGCAAGGGTTATAATTTAAAAACTAATATAAGTAAACAAAGTAAAAAAAACAAAACAAAACATAGGCCCACGCAACCTCAGTGGGTTGTCTTCTCCACAATAAGAACCAGCTTACTTTCCTCCATTAGTAAGCAGGCTAGAACTTATATTTTTCTACGATAAAAATCATCCATTTCCTTACTAAACCAGATGTGAACAATGCTAAATCCAACAAAAACGATTTTATACTTATCTTGAAGTTTAAGAAATTGGGTGCCCCTAAAAAACGGAGGCCCTGTGCAGTCGCACATCCCGCACATGCCCAAATCCGGGTCTTTGTCAAGGGTTTGCCGCGTCTTAATATGTATTTAGAGAGTGTAGAAGGGAGATGAATAAACTACAAACATGCAAAACGATAATATATGAGAGTACAATTATACTTGAAGGGCCTATTATGTAACTAGATATAGATTTGGAAAGTCAAAGAAGGTTAAAATGGTGACGTCGAATAAAAATCTATATATATATATATATATATATATATATAAAGAATGAGTTCCTATATTGAATGTTAGCATTAATGCCACAAGCCAAGAAACTCAAATAAGTGGTTTAAGCTAATGTAAATAAGTGGTTTAAGCTAATGGCTATTGTACCCTATATTGAATGCTAGCATTAATGTTATAAGCTAATGAATTCCCATATTGAATGTTAGCACACAAGCCAAGAAACTCAAATAAGTGGTTTAAGCTAATGTATCTGCGATGTATAGTCTCATTGTTGAGCCAATAACTTTAACAAACCCAAAAAAATTGTCATATTAACTCCCTTCTCACCTTTCTGTACGCCCACATAGGCCTTTCATAGGTTTTGCAATCCATCCAAAAAAAACTGCCCTAATAAATTGGGTTCACATGTATTAGAAATCAAAAACCCACCCTGCAACAAGAGCTTTTCAGCTTTCCATCCCACATTCCTTTCATCTTCTCACCATTAAATGTCCAAACATATCTTCTAGGTTATTGGGATTCTATAAATAAGGCATATGGATGATACTCCATATTAGCCAGTCACTCCTTGAGATGAGGGTCCCATTGTGGTAATGATTTGCAGGAAGTGAACGTGTGAACTACCTAAAACCATCGTCAGGTTTAGGCTTGAGGTTGATGTGAAAGATGACTCTGCCCATACTATTGTGATGTGGGATGAGACGGCTACGAGTTAAAAAAAGTCAAGCACCAAAGCACTTTTAGATGGGCTCGATGAGGTACATGTAATAATTCAGTTTGGTCATTCATTCCATATTTTGACATGTCTCCATGTAGGCCGCAGATGACGTACCAGTGTTGTCTCATGCTCTGACAAACATGTTTAATAATAAACAGGTGTTTCAAATAAAGTTTTAGACGTACTATAATTACGGAGAATTTGAAAGCGTCACATGCAGTAACATTTTCCCAATCCCTGCTTCTGCAATTTTAGAGCTTCATGAGATTGGCGAAGCTTCTAATGTGTGTGCCACAATGACTAGATTCAAACGTCCCCAATGAAAAGGCTGGCGAGGGGCCCAAACATGTGTACCTAATCAAAGACATCTGAGCCCAAAAAAAAGGAAAAGGTTAAAACTTCAAACACAAAATAAGATTTCACACTGAATGGCAAGTCTTACAATCCTATATTCATTCATAGTTTATACACTCATGGAACTTTGTGAGATTTGGTCCAATAGTGATAAATAGCTTCTCTTAAGGTAAGATTTTGCATGTTTGTTTTGCAAATTTGTTTGGGAAACCAGTTTAGAATCTTTTAGTCCTTGCTTACGGAAAAGATATTGATAATTGTTTATTATGGAGCCATTTGGTCATGAGGATCTTTGCTCTTTACATAACGATAGTTAATCATATTTATAAGTTTAAAAAAATGATATTGATTTTTTTTATCATCAGTAATGTGACTATAGTCTATACATCATTTTTGAAGCGGAAAGATTTATTAGAAAAACATGCAAGTAAGAGAAGCTATCATGGAAACTTAAAAATCATCTAAAGATTACATCTAAATACATTGTATTCGTATAAAAAACCACTTGGATTGCATCATCAACCGATCTAAGTAATACCCTAGACTTTTAACCTTTTAAATTTACTTTGTATTATTGAAGCAAAACATCATGAGTTTTGTTTCATTCTTTTTTTTCTTCCTCGACAGCAAGTTACTGTTAAAAAAGTCTCAGTTGATAAAGATCGTAAAGAGCATGCTGAACAAGGAACTTCACTCAGAATAAGTACTAATAAGGAAATAAAGAATTACGCAAATGGTGTTGGACAGAATTTTTGGAACTTAGATATGAGGGTCATGGTCTAGCCATTAGCGAATGCTTTGTGTTAGAATTTTGTTAACTTTGATATGAGTATCATGCTCTATCCAATGTTTTGTGCTCAATCTCTTTCCTTATAGCTCTAGCACTTGGATCACATCTAATTAGGATTTATGTTATGAAATTCCACTGAGTATTATTTGTCACCAGAAACTATGTTAAGGGGGTGTTTGGCTAAGCTTATGAGTTGGGCTTATGCTTATGTTATATAAGCGGCTTATTGCTTATATAACATAAGTTTATAAGCCCATGCTTAGTGTTTGAATTAGCTCATGTTTAATAACTTATTAAGCTTATAAGCTCAAGTGTTTGGTTTGGCTTATAAGCTCAAGTGTTGGTAAATGACCAAAAAAGACATGGTTTCATAAGCTTATAAGCTCAAGTGTTGGTAAATGACCAAAAATGACATGGTTTCATTACTTCATAAGCTTACAAGCTCAAGTGTTTGGATTAGCTTATTAATTTTTTTCCCAAAAGGTTTTTTTCTTTACGGAAATACACATATGAAATTAAAAACTATAATTTATAATTTAAATACTTATAAAGATGCGTCACGCATATGATTTAAATTAGATGCAACAAAGTTCAAATAGTCTAAAAAAAGGTACATATATCATGACATGATATAGCAACTTATAATTGCAACACAATAGAACAGTGTAGCAAAACAACTTGAAATAGACAACAAAACAGCCCCTTTAATGTAGCAAAACAGCTTGAAGTAAGCACATATAACTACATTAAAAACAACCCCTTTTATGCAGCAAAATAGCTTGAAATAGACAGCAAAACAGCCCCCTTTATGTAACAAAACAGCTTGAAATAAGCACATATAACAGCTTATAAAAACAGCCTCCTTTATGCAGCAAAATAGCTTGAAATAGACAGCAAAACAGCCCCATTCATGTAGCAAAACAGCTTGAATAACCACATAACAGTTTAATAAATATCTTATAATGACAGCAAAACTTATTTATACAAATCGTCTATAATGGGTTTTACCCCTTCAAAGCAAAGATATGCACATGTTTGAGCAATAAAGATTATCAACTATTATTTTTTGGGACCAAACTAATTATACATGAGAAAACGTATGAAAAAAATAAGGCCAGCAATTCAAAAAAATAAGGCCAGCAATACATACTGAATAATAACTTTNAGCTTATTATTGTAGCAAAACAACTTGAAATAGACAGCAAAATAGCCCCTTTAATGTAGCAAAACAGCTTGAAGTAAGCACATATAACTACATTAAAAACAGCCCCTTTTATGCAGCAAAATAGCTTGAAATAGACAGCAAAACAGCCCCCTTTATGTAACAAAACAGCTTGAAGGCTATGTTTGGCAAAAGTAGCTGTGAGCAGTAGCTGTGAGCAGTAGCAGTGAGCAGTAGCAGTGAGCTGTGAGCAGTAGCTGTGAGCAGTAGCCAAAAAAGCTCACAGCTTCATAAAGAAGCATTGGGAAAATGAGCTTTCCTAAAAAATAGCAAAGCCCACAGCTCTCATGCCAAACGAACACTAAAAATCAAAAATCTCATTGTTCACCGCTCATTGCCCAAAAAAGCTCCAAAAAGCTTTGTGCCAAACATAGCCGAAATAAGCACATATAACAGCTTATAAAAACAGCCTCCTTTATGCAGCAAAATACCTTGAAATAGACAGCAAAACAGCCCCATTCATGTAGCAAAACAGCTTGAATAACCACATAACAGTTTAATAAATAGCTTATAATGACAGCAAAACTTATTTATACAAATCGTCTATAATGGGTTTTACCCCTTCAAAGCAAAGATATGCACATGTTTGAGCAATAAAGATTATCAACTATTATTTTTTGGGACCAAACTAATTATACATGAGAAAACGTATGAAAAAAATAAGGCCAGCAATTCAAAAAAATAAGGCCAGCAATACATACTGAATAATAACTCTTGCACACAATAACATTTGTTTTTTTTTCTTAACACATAATTCAAGGTACATTGAACAAGATTCAGAACCAGAGGGCGATCATGTCGTAAAGTCCCTGTGGATAAACATCCTAAAGAAGATGAAGAATAAGGAACTCCACTCAAAATAAGTACTGAAGAGGAAATAAAGGGTTACATCGACGATGTTGGTTATAATTTTGTGAACTTTGGTATGAGTGTCATGCTCTAGCCAATGTTTTGTGTTGGAATTATATGAACTTAAATATGAGCATCATGGTCTGGCTAATGTTTTGTGCTCAGCTTCTTATTTCAATAAATCTACCTACTACTTTTCTATAGCCCTCGCGTTTGGATCACATCTAATTAAGCTATATGTCATGAAATTTCCATGAATATTATCTTTCCATAACAGCTTAGTTTCGGCATACTCAGTTAGTTATGGATCCCTTCACACTTGCCTTACTTTTCGTGCAACCGTTTAAGTATCTACATGTGGTGAATGCTCAATCTGAAAACCAGAAGCCTGCTAACTCTTTACCAACGAAAAGTATCTACCCTAAATTTAGAAATCAAAATAATATGTAAAACCATCATGGACTTGATATGAATGAATGGTTCAGAGAAAGCATGCAAAAAAAAGTGTATGCTGATTTTTGGTAGTTCTGCCACAGAAACAATAACCATGCCACAAATTTGTATGCAAATAACTAATGATGGAAACATGAGTTGCATATAAAGAAATCTCGGACATCATATTGACCACTTCCATAAGATTAAAATACCAGCCATGTATGAAACTATATGATATGAATAGCTTTTTAAGTATGTGAACAGACACAACAGTATAAAAAGAGCATAGAAAGAGTCATTACTGAATTGAACATCACGCAACACAGGCTCCATGAGCTCTTTAGGGAACTGGTGAACTTTCTCATTGGCCTTTTTTCCTGAGACTAGTGCCTCTTCATAAGTCGGATTGCTTTTCCCAATACTCTTGCACATCCAAACTCTTTGACGATACAGATTAATTCGGTTCAATTATTCACTGTTAGCCACAAACATAACATTTCAATTAAAACAAAACATGCAAAGCTCCCTAAATCCCATAAATATTAACCTTTTCCTTTACCAAACATATATTTCATTTAGGACAGTAATCAAGGTCTTTGTAACATATAAAAAAGGTATTATACACGTGCTATAGATTCGTATGCAAATTAAAAATGGAAATCTTCTTTAAGTACATTTCCATGTTATGGCTAACAAAGGGATGTCACTTTAGCTCATTTGAATCCAAGAAAGAATCTACATATTTGAAAATAGCAATGACAAACTTTAAAATACCATTCTCAGATGCCCATATATCAACTAATCAAAAAGATGCCCGCAAGCCATAACTCAATCTGACCCACAAGTAACCCAATCGCCCCATCTGACCTTGAATATAAGAAGAATAATAAGGACAACACCATGACCCATAGGCCATTACTCAGTTTGACCCTGCAAATAACCCAATCGCCCCACTTTTCAAAGCAATCAAAAACAATATTAAGTTATTTGAATCAAGTACAAACCTGTGAAAGACATCTTCGATTGTTGTATGAAATCAACCAATTATGCTCCGATCATAAAAGGATCCAACTTGCCAAACATATTTTGGGGAAAAAGATTATACATCAGTTTTTTCAATTATATATACTTTCTAGATCTAATGCGTTTGATTAATTTTGTGAAACTTTTGCGAATGGGTTAGCGGTTGATTTGAGGTGGAGAGGGAAAAAGAAAAAAAAATACAAGCGGGTGTTTGTTTTAGAAAATTACTTATTTATATATCCATTACTTAACTGAGTTGATATAATAGACTATTTTACCCCCAATAAGAATTCACAGCTTACATAAATAGAATTAATAGTGAGACAATCTTCTAAAATATATAAGATTTTTAATATTTGGTAACAAATTTTATATACAAGATGTTTATATTAACCGATGCCACTTGGAGATATAACGACGCAAGCATGACAGATGGAAGACAAGACTCATGTACATCAGTTTTGGTGTAAGAGACAAAATAAAAAGGCCTAAGTTGTGTGTAGTATAAACTATGTGTTTCAAAGAACATGTTTGGGTTACGATGATGAAAGTCACTCACGTATTTGATACCTTTTCTTTGAGACGATTCCATTTACAAAAACTTACTTAAACAAAATTCGTTTATTCAGTCGAGTTCCCCGATCGAAACTAACCATAATAACTAAATACGCCTAACTCTTGCAAAACCGATGATTCTTTACGGTGAACAAAGCCCGTGCATCGCACGGGCTATGCTGTCTCGTTACATGTAATAAATAAGTTTCTTTTTTAATGATAACGAACTATCTAAAGAAAAAGAACGACAAACATATACAAACGGTTGGCATCTAAAATCCACATTAATATGTGCAAAAACTTTGTAATTTCTCCTTCTATTATAAATAAAGAGCTCAAAAGAATGCACACCTTGGTTATGGTTTACTCCAGTGGCTTATATAACTCAAGTTCGTTAATAATGCTTCTTGTCCTTATAGCTATTTTGTCTTGGTGAGTCCCCCTATAATAGCTGCATCAATATAAATGTTAGACATAATACACCAAAATATAAACCATGAACCTTTAAGTCATATATAGAAGAAGGGATATATTATGTAAGTTTGTTTTGTATTGTAGTTGTTTTTTTATCGAGACAATTCTCATATGAAGATCTATACAAAGTTTTAAGAAAAATGATACGAAGCATAAAAAAGACTAACCAACTACAGTATAACTTTCTCATTAACTTCTTAACACCAAAAATGTCACTAATTTTGGACCAGCAAGTGATACACTTGGCAACCTTGCTGAAGTATCTAGTCTCATTGTCTTTCATCTCATTTTCTGTCAATCGCTGGAACAATTACATATCTTTAATTCGATGTAACATACCATAGAAAATTCATCAATTAAAATTACTAAAAGAACTCAGGTTTTTTTTAACTCATACAGTGTATTTTTTCCCATATCACATCTGTCAAGTTTCATCGTATCTTCCTGCAACACAATGCGGAATCAGAGACATTTTCCAAACCAAAAGTTTCTCAACTACGGGAAAATCTGAAATCCTAGTATTGGTGATCCACTAAACTAAATGACAGTTGTCCAAATAATTAAACGTGTAAAAATGGGCATGTTGTATATAATCCTGTAGGTCATATAGGTTTGGGTCAAATTAAGCATTTTTTGCATGGGTTAAATTTCAAATGGTTAGGAACAGTTTTAGTCAATTATTTACAACTTTTTTTATAAGCAACTTAGTGTGTTTTGCAAACTAAACATACGTTAGGTGCTAAAAAATTCAAGTTTCTACTGGGTCATAGAAAAGGTGTTCTAATCGCTACATGTATGCACATAATGTAAATGTCATATATTTCCTTTTTAACATGATTATAAAATGATACAAAATGCAAACATGATTGGGCAACATGGCACATAACACCTATGAGACATAATAAAGATATCTACTATAATGATCTATAAAACAATTTTGATAATTAATACGTAAAAACATAACATATTTTATTACTGTGAGTAGCCTTCCATTAGACACATGATGGGCAAGAATGAAGGCACGGTCTATAAAAACTGTCACACGCTCTATGACAAGACCTTTCGAGGGACCTATATTTCAAGTCAAAGAATTACAAACAGGACAACGATGACTCACGTATACAGTAAGTACGAAACATCAAAGCCATAACATCCACATCAAAAGGACACATGTTACGGGTCCTTAATAACTCTGATTAACCAAAGATGTGAATGCAAGATGACTCTAAACATATTGCAAGTATCATAATAGTCCATAAACTCATAAATTCATTTGAAAGTGAGCTTCTGGGCTTTTTCAAATTTTGATAAGCCAATAAGCCCATGATAAGTATATTTGAAACACCCACCTAAGAACACCAGAGGGTGGTAAAACTTTCTAAAGACAGCTTACTCTAAGCAACCCCATATATGAGAGTTTGGGATGGATTCTAAAACAGCTTATTTGTTTATTGTGTTTTTAAATCCAGTAGGGTGGTCAAGACTTCTAAAGATATTTAATATGTTGCCACTTATTTATCTAGCTACTCAAGTACCAAGTCATTGTAGCACCTTAATTCAAAATTCTTCATAAACACATGACTTGTTTTACTTATGCCATAGGAACACCTTAAGAACCCCTTAGAGGTGGTGATAGCATAGGTATGAAACTACAAAGTAAGACTCATCAAACACACTGTAACAAATCAGATATTGATTTGTCTGCACAGTTAATCGAGCCTATATACGGTTTAAGTTGAAAGTGTGACTTCTGTTTTGAACTCAACTTTAGTCTCAAGTTCCTTAATCTTTGTTTTTGGTGTTTATGCACTTGATCTTTTCCTATAACCTCACCTTCTACATTTTGTAAACTATATTTTAATTTCCTTAATGATTCATCTTTTAAATGTAATTCTTGCTTTGCTTTAATAAGCTTCATGATGGAACAAAACAGCCCAAGTTATACCAATATTGTCAATATAATACTTCAATTATTTTTTTTGTGAGATAAATAATATATATCGTACTTACCATTATTTTCATCTTCTGAAGCTAACTTTTATCAATTTGCTTTCTGGAAAGGCCCAACTCGACTATTCTGACTCATTTGCAAAGTTTATTGAACTCAAACTCTCACTCAGGTCATATTCCAAGGGACCAATTTGCACGAACATTGAGGTCTTTGACTCTCCACCTGAAACAACTGTCACAAACCACTAACTTCCCCTTAGGTTAGAATACCTTACTAACTTAGATTAGGCCCTCACTAGCAACCTAGGATTAGAAATGCCTTACTAACTTAACTTAGGCCCTCATTATAGCACACTAGGATTAGAAATGCCTATAGGATTTTCCCGAGTTAAATTTTTGCTTTAATATATCATTATAACCTAACTAACCCTCAGACAAGCCCATGTATCCACCTATGCCAACCACTACTATGTTTACTTGATGTAAACATCCAGGTATGTCAAGTCTAGGTAATAAACATATTTTCACTAAGAAAACTAGTACTATACTACCCTATACTTGCTAGAAAACCCTAAATGC
>LBNU01003980.1:19986-30974 GCA_014162995.1 Artemisia annua | reverse complement strand
CTACTGAAATCCAGAAGATGCGCCGTATCTCTCTCAACAGATACGCCGCAATATCATACTTAGATGAATTCGAAGACCATTGCCTGACTTTGAAGAATGCGCCGCATGTGAATCTGTCATGCGCCACATATGAAACTTTGGTCAAAGAAGAAAATCAAGCTCGTTCTACTCCAGATACGCCGCATTATACATTTGACATACGGCGTATCACTATCAAGACTTCACCAGAAACAATCCAAGACAACTGAAGGACATGCGCCGCATACAAGGATCAAGATACGCCGCATCTATGGCGGTGTACGAATATTCCTGAATATAATATTCTTGGACCCCATGCGAAGTTAAGTCAATACGCCGCATTTGCATATTATATGCGCCGCATCGAGCCCTCAGACAGAGACTATAAATACCCCAAGACCTAGACGAATTTTGTGTGCAACTTAACCCTAAGGAGCCGAATTCAGACGAACAAGCAACACCCTAAACGAAGATATTAGAGCTGTAAGAAGGTCCTGCATGTATTCAATTCATTAAGTAGTTTTTTTTATTGTATTAGTACACTTTAATTCATCAGGATATATGGCCGGTAGTATGTGACTGCGGAAAATCATATGCCCGCCTTAAAATTGCTTTCCTATCAGTTGAAGTTTATATGTTTGATGTCTTTGGTGAATTTATATTAGTGCTTTGATAACCTCTGTGTTTAGCTGAGCACTGCTTGGGCTGCCATACCCTTTCCTCGCCTATTTAATCTGACGTCTTTGGATAAATAGGATAGTCATAAGTAATCATTAAGGGTTTACTCGCCGATATAATGAAACCAACGAGATAGGTTTAATTAATATACACTTCATATAAAACTAGCAATAAAACAAGTGACAAGCTACTTAATTATCAGGACAGGTCTTCTTATAGTCTATAATTATCTATCTGTGTACGTGTATGCTATTCGCTGATTCGTGCTCATTAGTTTAATTTACTGTTTAATATAACCAATCTGTGCCAGTCTCTCAGGCTGAACCCCCCTTTCGTAAGATTTGGCTGTAAAACTAACTTAGGATATTAAAATACTGATTAGGATAATTAGATAATGTGTTCCACTCTTAGTGATCGACACTCTACTTACCATTATATACAAACTGACCGGGTACACTGCTCGTTAAGTGTGTGTGTTATTGATAAGTCGGCTAAATATAAATTTAAAACTTGAGTAGGCATTAATACTGCTAAACCGCAACGACACATCACGCGCATCAAGTTTTTGGTGCTGTTGCCGGGGAGTGAATTGTTATTATCTGTTAATCTGATTAGTATTTTAATTAGGTTTTTCTTTTTATTAGATTTTTAGATACTAACCACTAACTTGTTGTATATTAGATAGATTGCATTCATTGTATAATTTGCATATTTACTGTTTTTGTGTGTTTTTATTTTCTGTAACTTTTTGTTTGTTTTTATTTTTATTTTATTTTCTGTAATTTTCTGCATTACTGCTGTTGTTGTATTGTGCTGATACAAACGATACGGCACATCTGTTTTCTCATATGCGGCGTATTGCGTTTTAATAATTTTAAAATACAACGTGTTTAATAATTCGAGTACGACGCATCTTTTTCCCAAGATACGGCGTATTCTGTTTTTATAAGAAAATTTTCGAAACCCTAACGCCATGCGACGCATCTACGGCGTATTTAATATTTAATTTAAAAACAATTTTTGATTTATTAAACAGAAGCGGCGCATCGATTTTTATCGATACGGCGCATCCACTGAATCAAAAATCTTGTATTTTGAAACGTACGAAAATACGGCGCATTAGTTTCTGCTAATACGGCGCATTTAATTTTTATAAATATAATCGATTTTTGATATTTAAAAAGATACGGCGCACTCTTATTTTATAAGCGGCGTATCTATTTTCTAAATAAAAGTTTGATTTAATTTTAACGAAATAAGATACGGCGTATCCCTTTTCAAGATACGGCGCATCGTCTGCAGATATCAGCAACTTTTATTTTTCGTATTCCGTTTTCGTTGTTAATTTTCTGATTTTCTACTTTCTTGAACATACCCTACTGATGCTTTTGTGATGATTTCAGGAAGTGCATGACCAGAAGTTCAACAAAGAACTTAATCACACCTTTCGAAGATCCTGAACAAGCTTTACATTCACTAAGAAGGCTTTTCAACACAAAAAGCTTTGAGCTTTCAAGTTCACTCGAGCTTGATTATTTTTTTGAACAAGAGGAAGAAGAAGAAACAGAAATAATGACGGAAAACACTACTATGGAGGAATACATGAACAAAACCCGTGCTGACTACAGTTCAGGAGTTGCTAGACTAAAGTTTGACGACAAGTCAAAGTTTGAATTGAAAGTTCAGTTTCTCAAGGAGCTTAGAGAAAATGCTTTCAGTGGGACAGAACATAAAGATGCTAATGAACATGTAGAAAAAGTCCTCGAGATTGCAGATTTGTTTACCACAGAAGGAGTTTCTGATGACCACCTTATGCTTCGAATCTTCCCAATTTCGCTTAAAGGAGCCGCTAATAAGTGGCTAAGGAACGAACCATCCGGTTCAATTACAACATGGGATGATCTGAAGAACAAATTCCTGAAAAGATATTGTCCACCTGCTAAGACTGCTAAAAAGATGGAGGCTATCAACAACTTCAAGCAAGAGCCCGATGAAACTCTCTATCAGGCTTTGGAGCGTTTTAAAGATCTGTTGGTAAAATGTCCTCAACACTATCTAACCACAATGCAGGAGATAATACTGTTTTATCAAGGATTGGACGTGCCTACTAGACAAATCTTGGATGCTAAGGGAGCTGTACTACAAATGAGTGCAGCAAATGCTAGAAAAGCTATCCAAGAAGCTGCTGATCATTCTCAAAAATGGCACGATAGGACCTCTACTAGATCTAAGAGCAACACTAATTTTGACGGGTTTGCTACAATTCAAGCTCAATTGGATAAAATTAGTAAAGAGATGAAGAAAAGAAATGAAAAAGTGTATGCTGCCCGAGTTGGATGTGAAAAATGCGAAGGACCTCACGACACTAAGGATTGCCCTACAAAGAATGAAAGTGAGACTTTTGAAGAAGCATACTACACACAATTTGGATAACCATTCCAACCTTCAGGAAAGTATAGGGAAGCTGCTCCGGGGTACTATCAAAAGTATAATGGAAATCCCACATATCAAGAGAGAAGGCAGACTTTAGATGACACTCTAAAGCAAATTATGGCCGATGCTGCTAAAAGACATGAAGAGAACACTACTATGATCAAAGAAATCCGAGCCTTAACGGATACTGTGACAAGAAACCAAGGAGCTTCGATCAAAGCATTGGAACAACAAATAGGTCAAATGAGCAAGGTTTTTCAAAAAAGGGGAATTGGAAGTCTACCTAGCTCAACTGAAATTAATCCAAGAGATCATGTCAGGCCATAACCACTACCGAAGAAGTCATGCCTAACATACCTTTTCCTGGACGATTGAAGAATGGTGATGCTTTTAAACCCCAATATTTCTTTAACTCTTCAATTAGCGTTAGGAGACTACTCAAGGGAAAATCAAGGATTGAAGAGGAGATCAAGGCTGCAATGAAAGAAGAGAGCTCTGCAACCGATCTACATGCCTTGCCTCATATAGAAAAAGACCCAGGAAGTTTTACTTTACCTTGTTCAATTAATAACATATCTTTCAATAATGCATTAGCTGACTTAGGAGCTAGTGTTAGTGTTATGCCCTTTAAGACATTCACTACCCTAGGACTAGGAAAATTAGCACCAACTAAGCTGCTTATTGAATTGGCTGATAAAACTGTAAAACGACTTGAGGGTATTGTTGAAAACGTGCTAGTTAAGGTCGAGAAATTTGTGTTCCCCATAGACTTTATAATACTTAACACATGTTAAGATTCCTTTAATCCTTGGACGACCTTTCTTGTCTACTGCTCATGCTAAAATTAATGTATTTAAAACAAAGATATCATTAAGAGTAGGGAATGACAAACTAGTCTATAAATGTGAAAATCCCGTTAAGAGCATAATTAGAGGTGTTTATATGCTAGGATTAAGAGAAGATATAGATTTCAACCTAGAAGCTAGTGAAATGGGAGAAACATTGATCCAAAACAACTCGACTAATCTCAAGTATAGAAGAGATGTTGAAGAAACCAATAAAGATTTGTTTATTGAGCTGCCATCACATCTTGAGTATTTGTGCTTATATTACAATAAGAATCTCCCGTCTATCATTTTATCATCTATACTCGAAAGGGACAAAATTTTATTTATACAGATATTAAAAAAACATGGCGTGGAGATCAAGAACGGACAAGATGTACTCGATATTACAGGATTGATGATAAGGGAGCGCGACACTTCCGATTCTTTCAATGATAGGTACTAGGAGCTGAACGTGAGTCTAACTTGAAGACTCTGGAATAAAGACAAGTGCTGACTGGGAGACAACCCAGATATTTTTATCTTATTTTCTGTTTTGTGTCGAGTCTGTCAGACCTGCAGTAGATGCGGCGCATCTCCATCATGTAATGCGGCGTATCATCTACACAGGTCATATCTTATTTTATTTTTCTGCATTTTTTATTTTTGACTTTAAAACATTCTGTCAGTTTATTTAATGTGGTGCATCCCTGGTTAAGGATGCGACGCATCTTTTATTCTGATTCGTATTAATTCCAGGCTCGATACGGCACATCCTCTTCCATAGGATGCGGCGCATCGACTGACCTGATGATTTACAGTTTTATATTTTTCAGTTTTATTTTTCTAACTACTAATGTATTATGCAAGTTTGAACCTTCTTAACTCAGGTGTGTTAAAGTTTAGGTGGTATTATAGATTCCTGTACTTTCTGTGGAACATCGATGATAAAGCGTAAACGTTTCTCATCCACAAGAAAGTAGATTTTTGCTCATAAATGCATAATGGAGGATCATTCTGTGCAAATATCAGGGGAGTTTTTCCATTCTAATTCTTTTATTTTCCAGTTTTTAACCTTTAGCACAAACAACGAGGACGTTGTTTAACTTAAGTGGGGGGATGGAGAATTAGAATGCTTACTTGTCCCAAACTTTTTCAAAATATGCTTAAAATGCGCTTAATATACCAAAATTTAAAAATTTTTAGCATGTTTTTGTTTAAGTCTAAATTACATAACCGCACACATAACCTTATTTCTTCAAAAGATTAAAACTTTAGTGTGCCGGTGACTTGTAAGCTTTAGAACTTGACTTGTATACTATTCGAGACCACCATAATGAGTATTATTGATATAATTGGAGTGACTTGTCTAACTTGATAAATTTCTAGGATTACACCCAAAAAGCCTTTATATGTTATGTGGTATTAACTAGCTACACTGGTTAGTTAACCCCCGTATAAACCCTTTTGTTTACTCTCACTTTTAGAGTAAGATACCCCTAGAAAAACCCGCAGAGCCATTCCTTTCGTTTCTTACACCTTTGTTAAAATGTTTCGTTACACTCTGACACCTTTGCCTACCCTGTAGATTAAAATCCGTGGTTAGTTACTTTAGGCAAAGTGTGTTTCCTTACATTACCTGTGTTCGCGTGCGTAATTCATTATCTTTGGTTAGGTCGGGAAATTGCACAATGCAATTGGAGTGAAAGTACATATTGTATAATTTTAGTTTATTTTTCGTGTGTTTACTACTTTCACTATTAAAGTTATTTCTGAAAGTTATGAAAAGTATGGAAAAATTGTCCGGAAAAATCGTGATAGAAAAAGTTGTGAAATTTTACACATTTAAAAAAAATAGAAAAAAAAATTGAAAAGAAAAAGAAAGAGAAGAAGTTGGAATTTTGTTTAACCAACTTATGTAAAGTTTTGTATTAAGTGGGAGATATCACCACTATTTGTTGTTGTATTATATTTATGGATTGAATGGGAGTTGGCCGTTATGGGAACGCCAACTAAGGATTATTCTTTGTTTAAGATTTTATTGAGTATAATTCGTGTCTACCTAAAGCGTGAGTTACATGAGTCAAAAGCGTGAGTTATTCAATGATATGAGTCTTATTCATGGGATGGTTGGGAAAGTAATTAACCACACTTAGGATTTTAATTTATTTGTTTTGTTTATTTTTTATTTTACACCAATTTATATCCTAAATGTTATCCCTACCCAACCGTATTGTTATATTCGTCGTTAGCTTTCGAGCATCCGGATATGATGATGGCTAAGTAAGAATGTTGAATGTATGAATAAGGTAGTGACCATCCGAGTATTAGATTAATTGACTAGCACGCTAGCGATCTAGTGTGTGACTTGGTGACCATCCGTTATGCAAATAACGGGCTAGCGATCTAAGAAGTGCACTAGTGACCATCTGTTATGCAAATAACGCGCTAGCGATCTAAGAAGTGCACTAGTGACCATCCGTTAGTTGAACCGTCGAGGACTCGCGCTAGCGATCTACTAAGTTTGTAAAAGAGATGTTTGAACGAAGTGATATGTGCTATTTTACACATACTTTTGACCTTAGTTTAAGTGTGTTTAAGACCAAAAACTAACGTTAAACGCCAAAGATATCGTGTTTTTGTGTTTGTGATCGTGCAGGAAAGGATATTGCATAAATGGCATGAAAATCAACCAAAAAGCCTAAAACGAGCACGAGATGTGAAAGAGAGTCTAAAAGCCGAGTAAATGATGATATCTACTTAAGAAAAGCCCAAGACAAATGTATTCCTTAAAGGCTCGAAGAAAAATTCATGAGACACTAGTCCTCCACATTTGAGCAAGATGTCGCTTTTAAATCTTTTGAAGACCTTTGGAAGAAACGTCAACTCAAATCCTCAAGATTACATTAGTGTTACGTTTAATGTTTAAGAACGTTTAGTAGCTTGTAACATCGTTTTAGTGCAATATCATGAATTGTAAAGGTTCAAGGGCTTAAGATGCAATATTGTCTAAACTTTCTAAGCTCTTGACCTATATATAGACATCACCTCCTCACTTGGAAGGTTGGTTAGTTTTAGGATTAGTTTTAGGATAGTCTTAGTTTATTTTTGTATGAGGTAAGTTTTATTTTTATGCAAGCTTATTTTATGTCTTATTTCTAGCTTATTTTATGTTCTTTACAAGCTTTCTTTTACAAGTCTTTTAATCTTTCAAGCTTATTTACATGTTCTGAATCTTTCTTTCAAGATTTTATAAACTTCTTGTCAACTTTGCATGGTAAAACAAGTCGTGGGATTTTGGTTTGGTTTCGAGTTTATTTTTGTGTCGCGAGCTTTTATAAGCTTAGTTTGCATCTTAATCTAGCTTATTAATGAGTTTTACAAAAGTTTTCATTTAGTTTTAATCTTTATTTCACGTTAAAAAAAAATGATTTTAAGTTACAAGCCCTAATCTAGCGAGTATGATTTTAATAGTTTAGGGTTTAGCGAGTTTGGTTTTAGATTTATAGCGAGTATGGATTCTTAGAAGACCTTAGCGAGTATGTGATGTGGTGTCTAGCGAGTATGGCAATCTTCATAGGGCTAGCGAGTAAGGAACTTAGAGCTTAGCGAGTTTGGATTGAAAATGAGGTCTAGCGAGTTTGGCATATAAGGTCTAGCGAGTTTGGCTTATTTCCTATATTAGCGAGTTTGGGGTTTTCTATAGTAGCGAGTATTAGTTGTTTCTTTTTATAGCGAGTATGGTTTTCTTTTCAAGTTCTTTTCTAGTTTTCTTTTCTTTTTCCAAGTCGAGTTAGACTTTTATTTTCCCTCATCGTTTATCGAGTGAGGTTTCAATTTTCTTAAATCTAAACGTTATGCTGTCGAATTTTCTTAAAATCCTTTTAGAGTCGTTTTCTTATTTTAAGTCTCGTGTCTTTTGATTTTTAGTCTTAACTTTTATTGCGTTAAATGTTTTACAAGTTTTTAATTTNTGAAAGAAGAAAACGAAATCAACGCTTCGAGTGGCAATCCCACTCCATCTTGTGAACCGTTAAAGTTTAAAAGTTTTTCTTTGCAATCTCTCGAACCTCTCGACGACAATTTCGCTAAACTGAAATATGCTTTAGAGCTTTCGAATGGTCGTATTATTGTTTATGGTGAACCATCGACTCCTGCCTCTTCTCCGGTGATGGAAATGGAACGAGAAACCGAGGTGACCAAGGACCCGGTACTGTCCCTTGATAATGGAAGTGCTAAATACGTCCAACCTTCAGTTGTCCAAGAATCAGTTGTTCCCCCTAAACCGTCAAGAATTGATCCTACTTTTTCTCGATTTAAGGTTACGAGTTCGTCAAGTTTACGTGTTGGGCTTAAATCAATTTCTGAAAAGAATGACTTACCTAAACTTCACGTTCCTCAAGAACACGAACCAGAGACTACAACGGAAGTGGTGGAAACCGCTAGCTCTCAGAGCACGCCACTTGTCCCACCTCCGGCTTCTCCAAATTGTTCTTCGACACTTGTTTCTGATAATTCTGAGCCGTCAAATCCTTTGGAGCCCGAGCTCAAGGAGTCTTTACCCGATTTTGAAAAGTATACTTTTGATACGGCCGAAAATTGTGATTTACCTCTTTTTCCTCCCGTAGAGCCCGAGGACTCTCTAACAATGGGGGACGAGCTTCTTAACACTATTCCGGCAACGGAATCAGACGAATTCAATAAGTCTAGTGTTGAGAACCTTGTCCCAATCCAAAGTGAGTCGGGGAAACTCCTAACGGTGATTTTGAGATTTTTGAAAATGATCATCTTGATAATCTCGTTGATACGAATGATAAGCCGTTTGATGATACTAACTTTGATTCGGAGGGAGATATTCGTTTTCTTGAAAATTTATTACTTGAAGAACCTTTACCTCTTCTCCCTCCGAAGAACAATGAAGTTACTAATGAGTTCGTTGATAATCATGATGAGATATGTTCCGAGTCTGACGAAGGTTATGCTTCCTTGTCTTGTGGAGAAATCGAGTACGTTGAAGGAGAAATTTCCCCGTGTGGCAATCCCACCTCAATTTCTGAACCTAATATTCCCGACTTCTTCCCAGAAGAGATCGATGTTCTTTCAGATATTGATGAAACTTCGAATGAATCAGATAACCCAGTTCTTGAAACTTTCAAAACAACTTTCACCAATCCCCTATTTGATTTTGAACCAGATTTTACTATGATTTCAAACAATCCGCTCTTCGATATTCAGATTAAGGATAGTGACGAGTCTGTTACTGCACCTGAGGTTACAAATGTTCATCATATGGATAATTCTCTTCACGACGAGTTTCTAACTCCTGTCGACCCGACTCCGTCAAGCATTGCAGAAGTTACTGAACCTATTAAGTTGTCGTCTCCGAATGTTTCTTCGTCTTTTACCGTGGTTGATGATCCATTATCGTTCCTATCAGAAGATAAAATTTTTAAACCCGGTTTATCACCTTTTAAGGACTCTCATGGGCTCCAGCCCGACATCCTTGCTTCTTTCGTTACTATTGAAGATTTTGTTGATGAAACTTTGAAGGAGGATGATTTTAAGACTAAGGAGAAAGTTACGCTTACCATGGAGGATCTCTTTGAATTCGACCTCGAAATCGTTGTTATGATCTTTCTTCCTTATCTTACCTATGCTATTGTTTCACCCATCCGTCATTCCCCCGGGAGTGAGGATGTTGTTTTTGATCCCGGCATCG
The DNA here is from genome assembly GCA_014162995.1 of Artemisia annua. Classification (NCBI taxonomy): domain Eukaryota; kingdom Viridiplantae; phylum Streptophyta; class Magnoliopsida; order Asterales; family Asteraceae; genus Artemisia; species Artemisia annua. The sequence goes on along the minus strand of LBNU01003980.1, from coordinate 21,302 downwards.
TTGCTTTTCTAGCCGGCTGTTTCATTTGCTCCCCCAAGAACAAGTAAATTCGGGGCGAGTCTAAGCTATACGACTCTTTACTAAACAAGCGCTTCGTGGGAGGCACCCCATGCTTATCCTTTTATTGCATCTTTAATTTCTAATAAGTAACGTGAGGAGGGCGACCTCTTCCAATCTTGTGTTTGCTTGGTTGTTTGTGTTTGTGCAGGATTTCCCCATTTCATGATGACTCTCGTGCTCGTGGTTCGTTGCATCTCCACTCGAGTCCCATGTCTTGCTGCTGGAATGGAAATCATATATCCAAATCTTATCGACTAATGGTATCTTTGGCATACTTAATAAACGGCCTTAGATTTATTGTTAGGATTACCATTGAGGACAATGTTTATCTTTAGTCTGGGGGGTGGTGAATCTTCGATTTGATTGACCTAGCACTTTTATCATTGTCGTTTACTTACGCAACCCCGTTTTTCCTCAAAAACCACAACAATTGAAAAATTTTGAAAAATTCCAAAGAAAAAATGAGAAAAATATAAAATTAAGCAAAAATAGAATAAAAGTTTTGACACCGCGTTTGACATTCCTACTAGGTAAGAGTGAGAATAAAAATTTTGACTTGATCCGGGCGTGTTGAGCCCTAGCTTGTTCCCTTAACCAATGATGATCACAAAAGCTTTTGCTAGTTCTGTACACAAGGAGCTACTCTTTTGTCGGCTCCCGTACTTTACTTTATATATGCATGGCTTAAAATTATCGGCTAAGCATCCGCGGATCTCATTATTTGGGATTTTAAATTTGCGGAGAACGTGAAATGATAGAGTTTCTTTAGAAGCTAGATGCTAAGCATAGAGTAGTTGGATCTCTTTAAAGCTCATCGAAGGTACTCATGACTTTTTGTTCCCACAAAATTGCTTCACCCCATATCTGTGCAAAATAATTAAAGATGTTAGGTTTAGCCGATGAGTAGTTCTTTATCTTCTTGAGAGAATCTTTGCTTGAAAAATTGGGTACACATCATGGATACACGTCAATTGAGTTGTATTGAATATTGTTGAATAAGCGTAGTACGCATGTGGTTTCGGAGCTACCCAAAAGCCCGTTGTTATGTACGAGCTAAGGTGCTTTAAGACTTCGGATTGAGATCGGACCTTGGATCCTAGATTCCAACCCTAGCAGTTGGCGGTAGGTCTTGGACTGAAACCGTGAAGGTTCGGAGTTGAGAAGTTACTAAGGCAAGAAAAAGAAAGAAAAAAAGTGAAAAAAGTATCAAGAAAAGAAAAAGAAAAAGAAAAGAAAAATGAGAAAAGAAAAAGAAA
>LBNU01003980.1:5022-19856 GCA_014162995.1 Artemisia annua | reverse complement strand
GAGGTAAGAGCTAAGAGGGGTGAGGGGAGTTTAGGTATTTCGTAATGAGAAAATAATAACTGCTGGGACAGGTGGAGATGTGGAGAGCGGGGTAGAGGAGTTTGTGATAATGCGTGGGGTTATAGTTCGGTATTATAATAGGGAGAACAATCCCAATAATATATTTCCTTTAAGTGCTCCGTAGGATCTAGATATAAGTATTTTCATGGGGGGTTGAGACGAGGCGGTGGTGGTATGAGTGGGTGTTGTCTCTCATAATTTTGAGTCTTAAGTGGTCGTCTTTTTTTAATCTTTGTAAGACCGTTCATTGGGTGGAAGTTTACGTCAACTATCGATATGCCTCGAAGAGTTACAATTGAGGTGTTACGTGTATATGTGATAAGATAAAGCGTTTAGGTGGTTATCTTTCGGGAACAAGATTCGGTTTACGTGCGTATCATTTGGATTTTTAGAAGGTTCAATGTCTTTAGATGCAAAATTGTGGCTAAACTGTTCAGACTCGTTGACTATATAGATAAGGGACTCACCGTACTCACTTTGGAAGTATGGTCTTAGTTGTTAGCGATAGGTTAGGATATGTCTTAGTTTATTTTGGATGAGGTATGTTTATTGTTTAATCAACTTATTTTATGTCTTATTTCTAGCTTATTTATGTTCTTAAACGCTTTCTTTACAAGTTTGTAATCTTTCAGCTTATTTACTTTCTAAATCTTTCTTTTAGCTTTTATAACAGTCTTGTACACTTGCATGAAAACAAGTCCTGGATTTGTTAGTGCGAGTTGAGCTTTTGGTCGCGGGAGCTGTTTGTATAAGCCCCCTTAGTTTGCACGTAATACTAGCTTATGTATATGGATTTACAAAATTTCATTTAGTTAATCTTTATTCAACTTAAAAAAAATGATTTTAAGTTACAAGCCCTAATCTAGCGAGTATGATTTTAATAGTTTAGGGTTTAGCGAGTTTGGTTTTAGATTTATAGCGAGTATGGATTCTTAGAAGACCTTAGCGAGTATGTGATGTGGTGTCTAGCGAGTATGGCAATCTTCATAGGGCTAGCGAGTAAGGAACTTAGAGCTTAGCGAGTTTGGATTGAAAATGAGGTCTAGCGAGTTTGGCATATAAGGTCTAGCGAGTTTGGCTTATTTCCTATATTAGCGAGTTTGGGGTTTTCTATAGTAGCGAGTATTAGTTGTTTCTTTTTATAGCGAGTATGGTTTTCTTTTCAAGTTCTTTTCTAGTTTTCTTTTCTTTTTCCAAGTCGAGTTAGACTTTTATTTTCCCTCATCGTTTATCGAGTGAGGTTTCAATTTTCTTAAATCTAAACGTTATGCTGTCGAATTTTCTTAAAATCCTTTTAGAGTCGTTTTCTTATTTTAAGTCTCGTGTCTTTTGATTTTTAGTCTTAACTTTTATTGCGTTAAATGTTTTACAAGTTTTTAATTTCTTATCGCACTTTAATTACCGCTTTCTTTAGTCGTTTTATTTCATGCAACTTTACTTGTTTTCTTATTTCATGTCGTTTTACCGCTTTCCTTTACTTTAATTTGTCATTGTAGTATAAACAAAACCAAATCTTCTTTTAAACCCTATTCACTACACATAGCTCACGATCTTGAGTGACGGGATCCATATTCAACCCTCGTTGGGACAACGATACCCGTGGTTTGAGCTTGTACTTTGCTCCCGCGACTTATCAAAATGGCGCCGCTGCCGGGGAGCGGTTGATAAGATTAAGTCGTTCGATCGTTTGAGTAATGTGTTTTGGAGACCCTTCTTTCGAGAAGTTATCACTTTTGTAAATCTTTTCAAAATATAAAAACACAAAAAGATTTTCTCTTCAAATTTGTTTTCACTTTTGATTTCAACTTTTCTAAACTTAAAAATCCAAAAAGATTTTCCATTTCAAAATTGGTTTTCCTTTTTAACTTTTCATTTTTCAANTCATGCAACTTTACTTGTTTTCTTATTTCATGTCGTTTTACCGCTTTCCTTTACTTTAATTTGTCATTGTAGTATAAACAAAACCAAATCTTCTTTTAAACCCTATTCACTACACATAGCTCACGATCTTGAGTGACGAGATCCATATTCAACCCTCGTTGGGACAACGATACCCGTGGTTTGAGCTTGTACTTTGCTCCCGCGACTTATCACGAAGCTAGGTTCAACCCTTAAGCCTTAAAACCCTTTTTTACCGCTTTAGACTTGTTACTCCTTAGCTTTAGTGGGGGAGATGCGTATACTTGTCAGGCTTATGATAGAATATTCGTCACTACTAAGCAACTAAACGATTTAGAATTGTTTTTATATTGAAAAATTATTTTGTTTCTACTTTGTTAAGTGTTTGGTTGTGTGATTATGATGAAACGAATACATGCTTAATTATTAAAAATAAATCATAATACCTTTTAGGATACATTTTCATAAGATTAAATCTAAGGTTTACTTGGGGACAAGTAAAGTTCAAGTGGGGGGATATTTGATGAACTCAAATAAGTACATATTATTACCATCATTTATCTTATTTATTTGACTTGTTTTATTATATTATTTATGAGAATCGGTGCTTTAATGTTTACTTTAGTGATTCTCAGGTAAAAACAAGTAATAGGTGAAACTTGGCGATTTTGGACTAATTATGGAGCAAAACAAGCGAGATGTCAAAAGTCTACTGAAATCCAGAAGATGCGCCGTATCACTCTCAACAGATACGCCGCAATATCATACTTAGATGAATTTGAAAACCATTGCCTGACTTTGAAGAATGCGCCGCATGTGAATCTGTCATGCGCCGCATATGAAACTTTGGTCAAAGAAGAAGATCAAGCTCGTTCTACTCCAGATACGCCGTATTATACATTTGACATACGGCGTATCACTATCAAGACTTCACCAGAAACAATCCAAGACAACTGAAGGACATGCGCCGCATACAAGGATCAAGATACGCCGCATCTATGGCGGTGTATGAATATTCCAGAATATAATAATCTTGGACCCCACGTGAAGTTAAGTCAATGCGCTGCATCTGCATATTATATGCGCCGCATCGAGCCCTCAGACAGAGACTATAAATACCCCAAGACCTAGACGAAGTTTGTGTGCAACATATCCCTAAGGAGCCGAATTCAGACGAACAAGCAACACAAGACACACCCTAAACGAAGATATTATAGCTGTGAGAAGGTCCTGCATGTATTCAATTCATTAAGTAGTTTTGTTTTATTGTATTAGTACACTTTAATTCATCAGGATTGATGGCCGGTAGTATGTGACTGCGAAAAATCATATGCCTGCCTTAAAATTGCTTTCCCATCAATTAAAGTTTATATGTTTGATGTCTTTGGTGAATTTATATTAGTGCTTTGATAACCTCTGTGTCTAGCTGATCACTGCTTGGGCTGCCATACCCCTTCCTCGCCTATTTAATCTGACGTCTTTGGATAAATAGGATAGTCATAAGTAATCATTAAGGGTTTACTCGCCGTATAATGAAACCAACGAGATAGGTTTAATTAATATACACTTCATATAAAACTAGCAATAAAACAAGTGACAAGCTACTTAATTATCAGGACAGGTCTTCTTATAGTCTCTAATTATCTATCTGTGTACGTGTATGCTATTCGCTGATTCGTGCTCATTAGTTTAATTTACTGTTTAATATCACCAATCTGTGCCAGTCTCTCAGGCTGAACCCCCTTTCGTTAGATTAGGCTGTAAAACTAACTTAGGATATTAAAATACTGATTAGGATAATTAGATAATACGTTCCACTCTTAGTGATCAACACTCTACTTACCATTATATACAAACTGACTGGGTACACAGCTCGTTAAGTGTGTGTGTTATTGATAAGTCGGCTAAATATAAATTTAAAACTTGAGTAGGCATTAATACTGCTAAACCGCAACGACACATCACGCGCATCAATATGATTTGAAAAAAAATAGTAAAGAATGAAAGGAGAAAGAAGGGGTTGAAGAATTAAAAAGAATAGTAATGAAAAGGGTGAAAAGAAATAGCCCTCCATATGTTCAACCTTAGGGCAGAAATCGGTTTCAATTCATATGCTACTGGTTGTTACTAAGGTGACACCGGTATTGAAGTCAAGACGTCATGGACCCAGTGACGCACTGCACTTAACCTTCTAGCCACTCGGGTATCTCTCAAAAGGTAATTGTTTCATTCTCACGGGGAACCCTGCCTAATCTATCAACCGCTCATTACGAGCCATGTTGATATTGAAACAGGAGACGCCGCTCCGGTCTCCGATGACTAAATGTGCACTTATTGAGTCTAGAGCCCCGAGATACATCAAATGATCTCATAGGAACACATTATACTTCTACACTGGCTGTTCAACATTAAGGACACCAGTTGTAAACTTAAGAGTCCTACGAAGATCTTAGCAATCTGCCAGAACATTTATAAGAGAATTCACAATTGTGATTCTCAGTGATTGAATGGAAACTCCTGCCAGGGTCACTTCGGTAATGTCTTGTGGGTTACACTTAGTGTTCATGGTGGTTTCAAACGGTCTACAGTCGTGGGGTGATCTCCACCGACTCACCCAATCGTTGATCTACTTCGGTAGATCTTGTAAGCTCTCTCGGGGGCATCCGATTTGGGAACGGCCTTGGTAAGGGTTAGAGAGAGTTTTCATACTATGTTGTTAACAATCTCTAATTCCGAACCTGTAAGTACCGGATGTTTATCACTAACCGTTTTCATGCAGCTACCCGTACCTCTTTATTATCATCACCACCACATTAGTTTCCACATGCTCATACATACATCACGAAGTCAAAGAAAAGTTCTCATCAATGATCAAAGCAAAGAAATGTTCAAAGAAAGATTCTACGATATGTGAAAGAATCTATGTAGATCCCAATTCGTAGACGGTTGTTGTAGTATGGATCTTTAACCTTTAACTTGTAAAGGGTTTAGCAACTTCGGATAAATCCTAAGCTACTAAGTGGAATTCTACCTGTAACTTTAATGAGTATGCGGAATCTACTCAGTAAGGCTAAGAAGAACACGAACAATAAGAATAGCAGAACACAATAATAATATCAAACCAAGCCTCAATATTATTAATACGATCACTCTTAATAGTGATAGGGTTTTACAACCTTGAAGCTATGAACTAACTAACTAATAATATGTGGAACGTGTATATTTGTGTGTGTCGATATTTTTCTACATCAAACATACGTGCCTATCATCTCTTTATATAATAGAGATGCTAGGGTTACAAACTTATCCTACAAGTAAAACAATATCTTCTGTAATCTTCTAATAAAGATAAGTATTTTGCATGTACTCCACCAGCTTGTAGAATCTTCATTATGCATATTTAGTCCTTCAATTATCTTCATTGAAGCATATGTAGTTTTGTTGTATCAAATCACATATACACGATTGTATATGACCTAACAATCTTTCCCTATTTGATATTACAAAACTATCTTCATAAATTCAGCAATCTTCAATGATGATAATCTTCAAACCCATTGTTTCATTCTTGTATTTATTTTGTCTTTTTAATGATGACAAAATAAACAAAGTCGTGTACGAACTTCCCCTTAAATAAAGAAGTTGAGATGTAATCATCTCCGTGAATGAAACAAACACACATAAATAAGCTGCAAATAATCTTCATGTTAACTTCTTCCCCTTTTTGTAATCATCGAATAGGGAACTTGTGAAGATAAGCAACTTGTATACACACAAACATACTGCCAAGATATGTTTATCAACACCCATCTCAGCTTCCCCTCACTGCTTGCAAACCATGAATATATATTGAACCATAAAGCTCTTGACTTGTCTCCATAAAGTATCTTATAGCAGTACTTTGTAGCAACAGTACCTTGAACAGTACTTTAAAATAAACAAGCAGTATTTTAAAACGAACAGCAGTACTTTGAATATAACAGTACTTTGGAGAGAGCAGTACGTTGAATATCTTAAAGCAGTACTTTCATGATCTAATAGCAGTACTTTGAATGAGCGAGCAGTACTTTCAAATCCCACGTATCAGTACCTTGAAGGAGAGCAGTTCGTTGAAACAAAGACCAGTACTTTGAAATTTAGTTGAGCAGTACTTTGAAAGACAGTAACCAAATACTCTCCACTTGCACAAGAAAACGACACAGCAGCTTCAAAAAGCACAATTAATTGCCATCGAACAATAATAGCCACAATTATTGCCACAATTGAATAATAATAACTACAATTAATTGCCTTCCCATGATTGTACGAGGTTACTCTTTATTGAATTTGCCAATTCTTATATTTCAACACTGACCCACGTGATGCAAATTAATACAATTTAATACACCGCCCCATGATATGAATTCAGCCAATTAATGGTAACAAATCATGATATCATTGTCAGGTTGCGAACCACAATGATTAAACAATGCAAGAATATCGAAGCTCCATCAACCCATAATATAACCATTCCATATGCAACAACAGTACGAGAATTAAGATGAAAACTTCATCTTGATTGCACCATTATTCACACCACGACAAACAATTTAAAATTATAAAGCAAATCCATTGTTTGTCACATGATCTGTTTGTCACTAATCCATGAATATGCGACCCATGTGAATTCGTTAACCAATATAATAACTTTCCTATGTGAACCGACCAATGTGATCTTGATATTGAATATGAAAAACGAAACCACAAGCGACAAACTGAATGCATGGATCACCGGCCCACTAACATATAAAGTACGAGGTTAATATCTCATAAAAGTCGACACCTTTAAAATTCAATGATACCGTGAAGACTTCAAAGACCATCGTACCTTCATTAAATCTTCTCTTCTCGACCACAAAAACACCTTGTAATCCTAGATATCACGAGCAACCTTGCTGTTTCTCTTTACGACATAAACACGACACCATACACCATAGCAATTCTCAATCACCCACTTTCTATGAATTGCTATGCACACAACACATTAAGAATTAATGCTTTTTGAAGTCCCAAGCCAGAATAGACTTGAATCTTCCATAAGCATCAACATAATCATATCGTGTTAAGGTCTTTGATGGATTCTTCTTTTCAGAAACATCTAATTCTTCTTGTTTAGGTTTCCAAACCCATCTAGCTGAAGCCTTAATAACATTAACCTCGGATTTCAGCCTAGTAGTTCTTTCTTTTGGCCGAGCAGTACTTTGAGATAACCTATCAGTACTTTGAGAAAGTACTGATCTTGTCACTTTAGGCTTAGCAAGTTGTTTTAATCCTTGTTTAGTAAGTACTGCTGATGGGTTAAAAGACCTTCTTTGTTGAGGATATTTAGAATCTCGTGAAAAATTCCTATGGTTAATCCTCCTTGAGTTGTTCCATACCTGCTTTTGATCACTAACTGGTTTCTTGTGTTTACATGTATACTGCAGATGATCAAAACTTCCACAAACATAGCAAGCTTTATTCTGAAACTCAAAATTCTTCCCTAGTTTTTGAGTTATCATCCCATTCCAGTTTCTTTGATTACCTCTAGGACTATAGTTGTTTTTCCTAGGGTTTTTATCAGACTTTTTGTGACTTTTAACAGGTTTGGTTTCTAAAGGTTCAGCAAACTTCACAGACTTCAAGTTCTTTTTCTTTTTAACCTTTGAAAAACCTTCAGGAACTACTTTATCATCACGTTCAACCCAATCTTCAATGATGACCTTATTACTATCAATCTTATCAGTTTGTGTAGGTGATTCTAGTGTATCATTCTTCTCACCTAAACTTTCACTTTTAACAGATTCACAAGATTGACTAGATTCATTCAAACTAGCAAGTTTGTGTAAAAGATCATCCCTTTCCTTGGTGAGCTTTTCAACCTCTGATATCTTACAACCTAACTTCCAATCACTCAATTTTAATTGATACTCTAGTTGGTTGTACTTATCTGTCCAAGCTTCTTCATTCTCTTTATAAACAAGAACTTTAGCTTCTACTTCTTCTAGAGTAAATATATACCCTAGTTTCTCAGACCTAGTTGTTCTATGATTCTCTTTTTCAAGTTCAAGATCTTTAAGCAAGGTTTGATAAGAAGTATGACAGTTAACACAGAATTTTACCTTCTTGGTTGGATCACTGGATGATGTGTAAAAAGTGGCCATCACTGCAAACTTCACTGGATCAATAATCGTTCTTCTTATGTAGAATTTCCCCCTGGCGACTGATACCACGTGTAGATCCCAATTCGTAGACGGTTGTTGTAGTATGGATCTTTAACCTTTAACTTGTAAAGGGTTTAGCAACTTCGGATAAATCCTAAGCTACTAAGTGGAATTCTACCTGTAACTTTAATGAGTATGCGGAATCTACTCAGTAAGGCTAAGAAGAACACGAACAATAAGAATAGCAGAACACAATAATAATATCAAACCAAGCTTCAATATTATTAATACGATCACTCTTAATAGTGATAGGGTTTTACAACCTTGAAGCTATGAACTAACTAACTAATAATATATGAAATGTGTATGTTTTTGTGTATCGTTGTTTTTCTCTACCTCAAACATACGTGCCTATCATCTCTTTATATAATAGAGATGCTAGGGTTACAAACTTATCCTACAAGTAAAACAATCTTCTGGAATCTTCTAATAAAGATAAGTATTTTGCATATACTCCACCAGCTTGTAGAATCTTCATTGTGCATATTTAGTCCTTCAATTATCTTCATTGAAGCATATGTAGTTTTGTTGTATCAAATCACATATACACGATTGTATATGACCTAACAATCTACAAAGTAAAGTGACAACACTGGTACAAAAACTGCTATTGGTCATGCCAGAAATGTGTGACGATATGGATATAGTTACACACTTTTTTTTCTTTGTGTGTCACCAAAGGTCCCGCCACCGTAGGTGGCATATGGTGTTGAGTTTGTGGCCTTTTCCATCGAAAAAGAGTGACCAAAACCCCGAATATGTGTGACAAATTAGGTACAAGTTTTGTTGGTTTAGTCATTATCAGTGACTGTAAACACTTTATAGTCACACAAATGTTTTTTGAGAGTAACTATTGTTCGTCCTTTGGCCACATAAATATATAATATATGTGACATTTGAGATGATTTATTCAAGTAAATGTGTATTATGTGTGACTATTTCCCGTCCTGTGGCCACATGAATATAATAAATGTGACGTTTGTGATGATTTAGTCACACAACAGGTATTGTTTTTTTTGAGTTAGTCACATACAATTTAAAAAAAAAGTGGCCAAAAGTGTGAATAAGTGTGACCATATGCTGTTTAAAGTTAAGAAATGTGTATTGTTCATCCAATGGCCACTTGAATTTTATGTTTGTGTGGCCTTTTGTAATATTTAGTCACACAAAGCATCTTTGTTTTGGGTATTTAGTCACATACAATTAAGCATCAAGTGGCCAAAAGTGTTAATAAGTGTGACCATATACTGTTTCAAATGAAGAAATGTGTATTGTGTGTGACTATTGATCATCCAATGGCCACATGAATTTTATGTTTGTGTGGCCTTTTGTAATATTTAGTCACACAACGAATTAAGCAAACAGTGACCAAAGTGTTAATAAGTGTGACTATATGCATTTGTTAGTCACATTTAAAAAATCAATATATATCAAAACAATTCAAATATATATCAAAACAAATTCAAATACAATAAAATTGGAATGTATATAACTGAACCAAATATAAAATTGGACATCCTTTTATACACCAAGGAGTCCTAGTCGGCTTACAATAGTTTCCTAAGTATCTATAATCTTTTCCATAAGCAACTAACAACTTCGAGTGGTCTTAATCTCTGAGCAGTACCAACTTTTACTAGTAGTACTAACTTTTGTACTAGCAGTAGTAAATACTTGGCAAATTTTCTTTGAAGTTCATGAGCAGCACTAAATCCATCTAAACAATGAACATAATAATAAAATTTGCAGTTAAACTTACAAGTTTTTCTCCCATTGATCTAATCTCATCCTCTGGATATAAAAGCCTTGAAAATGTAGGCTGCTGCATATCAAAAATAACCACATCAGGATGAGAGCAGAACTAGAACATGTCAAAGCTCACAACATAACAAAACTAGAAGAGCATACTGGAATAAAGTTCTTGATTAGATGCTAGAAAACCTTCCTCTCTACAAAGTATGTGGTTATATATATTGTTGACGGGTGCATCTATTTCTTGACATTTGACATAGAGACACTATTGCCTTGTCTTTTGTCAGGTGCATCTAGTTTGTTAGGCGCCACTAGTTCAACTATCTGCTGTTTTGGTGGTTTTGAGTCGCTTGATTAGCCACTGATTCAACTATCTGCTTTGGTGGTTTTGAGTCGCTTGATTCACCACTGATTCAACTATCTGCTTTGGTGGTTTTGAGTCGCTTGATGCGCCACTGGTTCAACTATCTGCACAAACATGATAGGAATAAAACGCATATCAGATCTTGTAACTTTGTCCCAACCACCCAATTAAAAATAAGGTATAGATTAAACTCTAGGAATGGTTTACAAAGGTACAAGTAACTTTGTCCTAACCACCCAATTAAAAATGGAAAAAATAAGTTGAAAAAATCAAATAGACCAACGTGACTACTTGATTAGAAACAACTATATTTTTTAATAATCAGATCTTGGTCTTTTTCCGATTTTAGGCTTTTAGCCAGTTTGGTTATGGTCAATCTAGTTTTTAAATCAGTCCCCGCATAATGGGTGCTTAAAAACATCTAAAATATGAATTCAAGGATAAAAAACCATTTCAGATGTGAATGCACTTTTCAAAATAATAAAAGATAATACCATATAAAAATGGCGGGCTGGGTAACATGTCATGAAAGACATTTCGAGTTGTTTTGCAACCTGATGATGTAATAATAAATTAAGGACTAAGATAGGCACCAGATAAAGATGCCTGAGAGCATCAGAAGTGTGTACTCAGGTATTCACAAAAAATCTTGTCAATATAAGATAGCAAGTTGGTATATGAACCTTGAGATTGTTTCAAAGCTTCATTGACAGCCTCATCAACCCGATTTAAATATCTGCACACATTACATATAGCTTTAGTGAAATCAAAATGAAGGAGCTTGAACCATGTAGCTCAATAACCATGTAAAAGCAAAGTACCAATGAAGAACAGGGCGAGGTTGGAGTGTTCCTCGCCAGTAATTAGGATCAACCAAACGGCCGGCATTCCTCAGCCAGTCAATTCTCGAAACATTAGCCACCAAAATTGGAACACCATATCCTTCTAAATTCAATGCTAATTTCTCATAGTGAGCTGAATACCGCCACCGCAGTATATTATCAGTCGCAACCATCACCGCCATTGTAATTGAGACCCCAAATCCAGGAATCGAAACATTTATGCTACCGAGCCGGACTGGACCGCCAAACATGTCATTGGATCGGGCCTTAGCGGTGGTCTTGGTGCGAGTGTGGTGGTGGTGCGAGCGGTGGCGTTGGTGAGGAGAGTGTTGAGGAGATAGAAGAAGACCAGATCTAGTTTTTGTGGATATATATTTTGGATGGAGTATTGAAAAGCATGGGCGGGTCAATGAAATATTTGGGTGGAGGGGCAATTGAAATTTGGGTAAAATTTTAGGCGGGCTGTGAAAAGTTAAAATTTGGGATGGAGTATTCAAGCTCAAGCCTATCAAATGAAGTTATATGTTTAATGAGTTGAGCTCAACCTTATAAAAGTTCGACTCGAGTTATTGTTGAGTTTTCGAGCTTGTAAGTGATATAACATATGTTTTTTTATATATATATTTTGTATGTAAGCATACTAAGTGTAAATAGTTATTTATGAATGTATCGAGATTTTCGAGCCGAAGGTGAACCGAATTCGATTATTAGGTTATATTTCAATTTTAATTTGTGTAAGAAAACACATCTTTACAAATAAATCGAGCTTTTCGAGTCAAGCTCAAGCCGAGTTCAAACTTTCTCGATCCCGGATAACATGATCGGGAGGTCCCTGCATACTTGTTTCTTAGTGTCTGTGACAAACGGTATACACCTACCAAGCCGGTGTAACCCATGCATGACCGCCTTTAATAACTTCAAATACAATTCATATAACATTCACACTATAACTGTACACCTACCAAGCCGGTGCAACCCATGCATGACCGGTGATAATGGCTAATTCACATGGGTCATGGGTCATATGCATTAGGTTATCATTGGTCACATTCAATAACGGGTATTTGACATCATATGGGTCATATGCATTGGGTTATAGTTGCTTAGAGTGTCATGTTACGACACATCCATGACTGTTGATAATGGGTCATGTGCATAGGGTTGTAGTGGCGTATAGTGTCATGTTATCGACCAATACATGATTGGTGATCGACAATGGGTAATTAACATGGGTCATGGGTTATGTGCATTGGATTTTGTAAACTAAGACAAATACTATAAAACATTTTTATACGTTTTGTATTTTTTTACGTTTTCATCTGTTTGTAACGTTTTTCGTCCCTTTTTGACCGTTTTCAATCGATTTTGATCGATTTCGCTAGTTTCCGACCGACGTTGACAATTTTTGACGGATTTTGACGGATTTAGACCGTTTTAGACCAACTACGACCGATTGCGACCGTGTTCGACCGATTTCATCCATTTTGAACGTTTTCGGCAATTTTCGCTCGTTTTCATATGTTCTAAGCTTTTCTGAACGTTTTCTTCTGTATTAAAACGTTATGAAATGTTTATTACGTTTTCGTACATTTTTGTATGATTTTTTCATTTCCATACGTCATTCTCCTTTTTATTCGGGTTATTTGAATGAATTGTATTTCAAAGAATTAAAATGTGTTGTAATTGTAATCTGTTGGAATTGTAATTGATGAAATGTGTTATTGTGTTTGGTTGACTTGCAACGTAATGTAATTCAATAATAATAATAATAATAATAATAATAATAATAATAATAATAATAATAATAATAATAATAATAATAATAATAATAATAATAATAATAATAATAATAATAATAAATAAATAAATAAATAAATAAATAAATAATAATAATAATAATAATAATAATGATAATAATAATAATAATAATAAATAAATAAATAAAAAATAATAAAATAATAATAATAATAATAAAATATAAATATTATTAATAAAATAATAATACATACGGCTAATGATTTGTACACTCAAAAAAGTTATTTGCACACTCAAGGTACAAGCGGTTGAAGCAGAGTGTTTAATACTGTACAAGTATTTAATGCACAGATGAAGTGTCCCAATCAATTTATAAAGTGTGCAAATCAATTCCCCCATACATAAACCCTAATTTAACACACTCTAAAAAATCATAACAAATCCCAAATCAAAATCAAATTAACTCATGTCGTCTTATCTTTGTGATGATTACTGCAAATGTGACAGGCCAACAATGGTGGTAACATCTTGGACACCATCCAACCCTGCTCGACGTTTCATTTGCTGCCAAAATCGATGGGTAAGTTATCAGATACATTTCGTTTAAAGATTATTAAGTTTAAATGTTTAATATACTACATTTTTTTGATTTTAGAAATCGGGTACGAAGAAATGTGATACAAGGTGCATTTGTTTGAGATGTATAGCAAACTGAAACCCAATCAAAGGCGTGAGGTTCAAATTGAAGTTAATCGTCAAAGAAGGATTGAAGAATTGGAGGCAGAGTTGAAAAATGCCTTAAAGAAAGTCAGTGTTTGGAAGTCAACACTTTGTGTTTTTGCAGTTGTGGTTTGTTTGGTACTTGCACTGAAGTAGTATAGTATTTATGGCTAGATTGTGTGGTTTATAGTGGCTCATGTACCCCATCTTTTTGGTGAATGACTTAAGTGTTTGCTTGTAAATTTAACTGATCTTGATCTTTTGGCTACTCGATATCTTTTGGCAGTAATTACCCAAAATGGCACAAATTGACTATCCTGTTTGACCTTATGCAAATGTATATACAGGCACAAAACTAACAAAAATTACCCAAAGTGACAATCATGCTTGGCTATTAGTTATCTTTTGATAGTAATTACCCGGAATTGCCCAAATTCACTTGGAGACTCTTTGACTTTTTCAAATAACAATCTTTGTTTGAATTTTAGCAAAGCATCATAACATAGTCAACAAAGCAACATAACATAATTAATCAACAAAAAGATAACTTGATCATATAGTAATCGATAACTTGATTAACAAAGAAACATAACATAAGTTTTCTTTGAACACAAAACAACATGGCATAATTTCACACCCCCAAAATCGGGTCGCAGCGGAATGGAATTCCGAGGGAGTGACGTTCATGGAATACAAAGTATAAGGAAATAAAGAATGACCTCTAAGTGAGTCATTTTAAAACAAGCGTTTGATTTAAACATAATAGTTTACAAAAGCATTAAGTTTCAGAGTTTCACCATCAAAATGTAAGATTTTAATACATAACCAAACGCTAAGTAATGCAAAGAAATCTTCATCATGATGTGCTTCCAAAATGTGACTCGATACGCATTCCATACATACTTATGCAAACTTCATTTAGTAACCTGAAAATACACGCTAAAACGTCAACATAATTGTTGGTGAGATCATAGGTTTATAAACAAGTAATCCGCGGAACACAAGAATTTTAATAGGGACAACCATTATAACAAATACAATGTTAACCCAAAAATAAAATACAATGCCTTAAGCTCATGACCCCGAAGCTCGACATAATCGTATGCAATCAAGCATATTAATGCCCCAAATAAGTGTTTGCCAGACACTCGGAATTAATCCGAATGGTATGCGTCCGTTTAACAAGTTGGCGCGACCAAC
>LBNU01003979.1:25181-51135 GCA_014162995.1 Artemisia annua | reverse complement strand
AAAAAAAAAAAAAAAAAAAAAAAAAAAAAAAAAAAAAAAAAAAAAAAAAAAAAAAAAAAAAAAAAAAAAAAAAAAAAAAAAAAAAAAATAGTACAAGCAAGCAAATGTGCGGTTCAAACATGAATTTTTTTTTCCCATTCAGATGCGGTAAGATTCAGACATTAAGGCCTCAGATTCAGATTCAGATGTGCGGTTCAGATTCAGATTCAGAGCTTCTTAAAAAACAAACATCACCTTAGTTTTAAGCAGCTAAGCAGTTTTGACTTTGGATAAAACAAACTGTTCTTGCTTATCTGCTTAAAATGGGGTAAAACTAAGCAGATAAGATCTACATCTGAATTGCATATCTTTTAAGATGCTAATTGCATTTTTCAATACATAAGCAAACCCAAACATTATTTCCTGAATTCCTATAAGCTGGGCGGCCAAACTTGCTTGCACGTGGGCTGTTTCGCCGTCGCTTGGGGTATTAAGCTGCTTATCAACCACTGAATAACACAAATCCCAAATACCGTTTTTGGGGTTGTTTGTCTAAGCTTATTTGATGGGCTTGTCAGGTTATTGAAATTTCGATACGCTCATTTATTTTTGGCTTATGAGCTTATCTATTTGAGCTTATATACGAGCTTATGCCTATAGTCATGGGTATGATTACCGGTTTTAAAATCCAAACCTTCTAACCAAACACACCCTAAATAAGAAAAGAAAAAAATAATAATAATAATAATAAAAAAAATGGGATGAGGTTCATTTCGAGGAAATCGGGATATTTGGGGGAAAAAAAATACTAAAACTAAAAAATGTTAAGAAATAAGAGGTAAACAATAAAATACTAAAAATGTAAGTAGCATCAATTGAATCTGTTCTCGAGATCTCTGAACCAAAGACCCCTCAAACTTAAGTATTTCAGGGGCTGCTTTTTCATTGCGCCATGAACGTTTTAACAAATCAGCGTCTGTGGTTGAGATTAAACTCTCGTAGTCATCCGAAAACACACTCGAACCCGAATCCATTAGATCTCAATAACCCAGATATCTAGAGAATGGTGGTGATGAACAAGTGGGTGTTGTTGGTTAACAGGTTTGCCGGTTTGGGATTTGAAAATGAATATGGAACCTTATTTTTAAACCCCAACAAGCAAAGATAATTGTTTTAGAGCCCTCCGTACAGCGCCACAAACCATACCGGACCTCGGCTGTTAGCCTCTCGCGTTTATTTTTTTATTTTTTGTTATTTTGTGGTTGAAAACGTGAAGTTTGTGGATGTGTGGTTTGTGATGTTGGTAAATGGTATGTAGAAGAAGAAGAAGACCATTTTTAAGAGAAAAAGATAAAATATTTACTCCGTAACTAAAAATAATACCACACTCTCTCTCTACCCATCCTTTTGCAGCTTGTAGCTCCACCTGACCACGTTTATTTATATTTACTTGTTTATTAATTACTTCAAACTTATCACTTTTTGTTAGTTATTGTTAGTATCGAATATTTTCTTTTTTTTAATCATTTCTTGTATTAAATTTCGATTATTGTTTGTATTTTATGACTATTCAGTCACTTAAAATAATCATTTTAACTTTTAAAATTTGAAAAAAAAAACACACCGATTAAAATTTAAAAGTTCATTATACACAGTACACACAATAAAAAAAATGTGCATAATAAATTTTCAAGCGATTAACCTTTATTTACTTGCCTTTTCAACTTCCAACACAATAAGGAATATTTTCTTTTACAACTATTTTAATTATAGCAAACTTAGCACTATATATGTGCTTTGAAGTAAGAAAGCAAAACAATACTAAGGGAAAGTACCCTAGTAATAAACATAATGTAACAAATCGAAATTTTCCAATCAAATTTTAAATAATAATTGTCAATTTAGTATCACCTAACTATTTATCCAAGCACTCATGAGCTTGCATAACTATTTCGAGAAATAAACCCGCACACTGTGGCTTACAGTAACTCACTACATGGTTTATTTTATCTTCTGAAGATATGAATATTTCATTTTCTGACTATTAATGACCATTTTAGTATTAAAACGAGAAGTATCTCGCACACAACACCACACGCGTACCGACACAAATCTTAGTAACGGCGTAAACTCAATAGTGGTTATCCGGGGTAATAAAGTTTGTATTTATACTACTATTATAAAAACGCCCTCGTTAAAAATATTTTTAGCGCTCGCACTAACCTCGAAAACTAAAATTTATACCAGAGCTCAACGGGACACGGGGTACGCTTAATACCCACAAAATTCACATGACGCAAATAAACTCTAAAATTACTTTTCTTTTTCTCCTTGTTATACCGAAATCTCACTTCACATTTTTATATAAAATGTATAACAAAAATAATAATAATAATAATTAATAAAAAGTATAAAGGTTTATCCTTTTCTTTCTCTCTTATCCCCACACATCCATCTCTCTCTCACTCTCACCCACGCCTCTATTAAGTTTTCATGTTTCGCGAATCATACTACTTTGGATGAACAACATATTGGTAGGAGTATGCACAAGAAGTTTTGTGCAGTGACTCGTTTAACAAACAGAGGGTGGGTTTGATTCTGTAAAACACACGTTCTATTAATATTCCACACTAAAATGTTTACAATCGATATCTATATATACTATGTCAATCGGTATGAATGAACCGATGTAACTCTTCTAAGAGTTATCTTCTAAACGTTATATCCTTTCACTAAATACAGGATTTACAGTTAATAAGTTTCTATCTAACATATATGGTCCTTATACTTTAAAGACTTATGTTTCTTGATTATATTTGATGCCAACATTCACTCCCCTAATCAAGAAATCATAATCTTCATACTTTTCACTCTGTTCCTTTGTTCATCCAACTTGCAGTCTCGTTCCTTCTTTTATTATTGTCCTGATCGCCTTGTAACTTCTGGTCTAATCATGTTCAGTTGCCTTCTGTTTCGTTCCATGGTTGATCTTCTTGATCATCGTCCTTGTACATATCTTTATCGGTGCTTCTAAGTTTTTCTTCTATGTCAACATCCATCTCTGCATCAACCTGTGGTCCATGAATGTCTGCAGCACCTCTGCCATCCCTGCCGCCACATCTGGTTTTCCTTGCTTGGTTGTTTTCCTCATAGTAACTTCACCATTCCTATGTACATCTTTTCACCATGTCTTCTTCTTGCCATCTGCATAATACATTCTTCTTTTGGAACTTCTCTTCTTGCAACAACCTTCTTTCTTTTTCTGCCCAAAACTTGTAACATCTCCATGATCATCTTTATGCTTTGTTTTCGGGTCTTCTTCTTCTTCACAGCGATAACTTCCTTGACTGCAATTGATCGATCCATTGTAACCATGGCTCTGATACCATATTAAGTTTTCATGTTTCGCGAATCATACTACTTTGGATGAACAACATATTGGTAGGAGTATGCACAAGAAGTTTTGTGCAGTGACTCGTTTAACAAACAGAGGGTGGGTTTGATTCTGTAAAACACACGTTCTATTAATATTCCACACTAAAATGTTTACAATCGATATCTATATATACTATGTCAATCGGTATGAATGAACCGATGTAACTCTTCTAAGAGTTATCTTCTAAACGTTATATCCTTTCACTAAATACAGGATTTACAGTTAATAAGTTTCTATCTAACATATATGGTCCTTATACTTTAAAGACTTATGTTTCTTGATTATATTTGATGCCAACAGCCTCCTCTCTTCTTGCTGCCACCACTCCCCACCTCTGATATCAAACTCAGACCTGACCATCACTGATAAGAAGATGACAAGCAGTCCCCCTTGGTCCTTGAGGCCAGAGTCTGATCTATCTTGTCTTCCTCCTCAAGGTCCCCGCTGTGATGAGTCAAGGATGACGAGGATCAAGATGAGCTTTGCTCAAAACGGTCGTACTCGATTTCTAGTACCAAAAGCTTGTCGAAGACTTTCCTTCTTTGTTCTTTTTAATCTCGTTCGAAGACCAGTAGAACCACACCCACTTCATATCCCAATATTATCACAAGAAAAGTTTTCTTAAGAGTTGTGGTGAAGCCTTGGCTGTGGTTCTCGCTTGGTTTTGGATTGGAAGATTTTCAGTTTGTTTGCGGTCTCCACCTTTCGATCGATTCAGTCTAGTAAGGGTTTTCTTAACCTATTCATACCTTGTAAATTTTTGATATTAGCTTGTTAATAAACTTGTTGATTTTATGGATTTTTTTTTTCAAATTGTAATTCGAGTTGATTAAGTATATCGATCGACATATATTTATGTTGTTAAGTATAATAGCCTTCTTAATTGGTTATTGAATCTTGTGTGGCTGCAAATAACTCATAACCAAAAACTTGAGTATTGGCTAAAATTATGGATGTGCTTATTATTGTTTTTGGCTAATTTTATTGGCGTATTCATCTTGTTGAATCTGGGAATGATCATTTTTCTTTGGTTGTTAATCTGCTCTTGAGTGGATTACTCATATATATACTAAGCCTTAACATGGGCAGTAGATAAATTGCTTCCATCATCTTTTGAACTTTATAAACTTTGTACACCTTTGGACTATAAACACAACCTGAGTATTGGCTCGTACCGGTAGTGTATACCATTCGACCTTTCATGGCAATTTTGAGCTTTGTGGATTAAGATCAGTTTGGTTTAGCTTGGTATTGACGGGAAGTAATCTGGACCGAGAAGGATACCCAAAGGGGTCTCGGTTTACTTACTTCGCTTGATACTATGACCAAGCACCATTTCTTGCTTAACTGTGGACTGATTGGAATTGATATGACTACGGTTACGGGTCAAAACCCACTGGGGTCGAGCCACAGTGGATGGGTTTTGGTTGGTATCCTTGTGTATCGAGACCAATCATGATGAATCTTGTTGTTGAAACTCTTTGCCTCTACATTGCCACTTAAAGCTCTCGAATGATGGTATAGATAAACTTGTCTTGCTCATTGAGTGTTGGTTCTTTAATTGATATTACATGTCCTTTTGGCTACTGTCAACAAAACACAAGCATACTTGGTGTCAAATGTTCCTTTTATCCCAACAGTTGGTGCGCTTGGTTTGTGTCCACCAAGAACTTATTTTACATTTGGTTGATGTAACTCAGTTTATTTTCCTTTCCAAGCTTTTGGAAACACTACACTGGAGCAGGTTGTTTTAAAATTTGAGTCGAGTGGTGTGTTGAGTCGAAACCCCAAACTGAGCCCAAAAAGGTTTCAAATTTCTCACTGTTTTGTCCAAGAAAAAGCAAAGCCAAAGTGTACATGTTAAAATACTCAACTTAGAGTCATATTTAAAGATGAACTAGATGGAGTCTTTAACTTAACTGGTAACAAATCAAAAATGATATTTTAATTTACAACAACTGCGAATACATTGTTCAATGTAACAACTGTATGTATATATTTTATACCATGTATTAAACATATTGGGCCTAAATGCTTGGTTGAAAAATCAAAATGAAATACGTATAGAAACATTTGGATTTGTAGATAGTTAAATTGAATGGGGTTGTGTTTCTTTGTGTGCGTCGAGAATCAGTGGACTGACAGCCCAAGCTGGGCCCAATGGCACTGTACGAGCTCAGTTGGTATCGACTTATCATTCCCGACTTGTTTTCAACCTTAATAACTCGACGTACTTTCGGTTACTAAATTATATATTATTTGAAACTTAACAATTAACAAATATTTGGAAATATTGATAGTAATCTTGTAACATGGAGATTGTTAGGAAACTAATATGTATAAACAGGTCAAGTCCGTCCTTCGTCAAACTATATAATCAACTCACATGTATTTTAACCAATTATGAGGGATCTCATTCCTAACTACATTTAAAAAATGAGAATACTAACTAAAGTTAATACTTACCTCTTAGATATATTTTTAATGATAAATATATATTTAGTTAACAATAATGTTTTCATAATACTTCTAACACTCAATATTTAATTGTAAGTACTTTTCCGTACTTCGTCTTTCAGTTATTGTTGAACCAAAGAACTATTCGTCCTTGATACTTTTGTTATTGTAAACTTATGCACTTCCAAGAGCCAATACTTGCCAATACTTAGAAATCTATTTAAATTTAAATGCTGCCACACAAGCAACAATAACACAACACATCAAAACTTTTGAACTTATTTAAACTTCGTTGAGTCTTAAACTAGAACCGTGAACTAAACCTGCTATACTAATCTAGGTCGCGTGTCGGTGACGCACACTATCACCACTTGACTTTTACTATCAGACTGCTAATTGCTGAGGTGAGTTCATGACCCCTACCTTTTTTGTTTTAAACTATTTTGGGGGAGAATACATGCTCGTTTTTAACTAAACTCAATGCTTGTTTTATTTGAATGCGCAATTGTTTACTCAAACACAACTGTTTTGCTGAATATTTGATTGATTATTCAAATGCATTTATGTGTATATTGGTTGCATACTTGATTATTTTCTCACGGACACAAGTGTTTGAATCAAATATGTGAGTTATAGCCCCACGCTATTTATACTTGTTTCACTATAGGGGCGAGAAACATGCAAAACTATTTTATGGACCAAAAACTGTTATTTATGCTATTACGTGGATTAGCCTAAGCTCTGTTATGTCCCAATTATGCCCACCTCATGAACCGTTAATTCCTGCTGGGAAGCGCGAATGTTATAAATAGATCTATTGGGGGTAACTCCCCCGTTCGGTTTGACCGGATAGGCAAACGTGAACGTATACCATGTCGAAACACAAGTGTCTGGGATAAACACTTGCCGGGCCCTATATTTGATTACATGCTCTTTGAGCATGCACACTGTTATAGCTTCGGTTGCATGAACTTAGTGCTAGCGTAATAAACTATTTACTATGTGACATTATATTCGTTGTAATGATCACACACTCTACTCATGGTCCACAATTCTAATTTTACTGTAAGGTAAACACTATTTTCATGACATTGTGAGCCACACAGCGGTCACAAGACTCTCTATTGAACTCACAATACTACTGTTTTATTATAAACCTATGAACTCACCAACCTCGTGTTGACACTTTTTAGCATGTATTTTCAGGTTTAAGGTGATAGCTAACTGTTGAAGGCTTTGGCATGGCATGACATGGTCATAGACAACTCTGACATATATTTGGGACCGCTTAAACTCTTATATGGGCCTATATTTCCGCACCATTTTTGAACGATGTAAATTTGAATATTTTTGATAATGAAAGTTATTCTAAATGGTTGAGATAAAAACCGTTCTTTGTACTCGTGTTATGATATCAATTTAGTAGCACCCCAATGACATGTATGCTTCCGCTAAACCAGAGTTTGGGGGTGTTACACATAATAAGGGAGGTACGTAATTAATTTCAAAGTAGTCGATTCTATCTTTTGGAAAGTGATAGTTGTTTCAGTCATTATCTTAAGAGATGTACAACATTTCTAATGCATTACACCATCTTTAGTTTAATACAATGACACGTCATCACGACATCAACATTTCATTTTCTTCTTACAAAACATCCACAATGCATTAAACTATACATAATCTAATGAATTTCCACATCATCAAATATATTTCTTTAATTATAATATAACTAGACTATAGACCCGCGAGTTTTGCGAGTGAAAATAAAAAGATCATAATTTATAAATAACCTTAAAACTACAAACATATTTATTACCTCTTTACAGTAGAACATTTACACCAAAAGGGCTTATGTCTCAATGGTACCCCATGTGGGAGAATGTTCCTTAACAAAATGATTGTATGACATGTGACCTTAATTTATTGTGAGATAGTAGTTACTTTCTAAAAATAAAAATAAAATCACATGATATGTAATGTAAACTTAAAAATAAATAAAGCATCATATATAAATCGATAAAATAAAAACTATTGTTAACTTGGGTAAACACCAAAAATACTCAATGTACTTTTCCAAATAACTCATTATGCTTTATTTAATAACTAGGTTATTAACCCGTGAAATTCACGGGATTAAATGGAAAACCGTGAAATCGATAGAGAATGTATTATGTAAAGACATTTAACAGATAAATGAGCGATTGTTGAGAATTTGTGAGTAAATAATATGTTCGATCAATGTGATATATAAATGTAAGTATTAGATGCTGAATAGATGTGTGTAACAAACATGAATAATTTATTTTTTTAAATGATAAGACTATATATGTTGTTATGCAACTCTAATAACTCTACTTTTATCACTTTTCACTAACCTTATTCCAAGATTTAATGAGTAAATACTCAAACTTTTACAATTTAAGCACTTGATCATACATTCTTTGTTATTGACCACCAATAAATTCTAGCCATTGCCATCTTTTCAGAAAATTAAGTGAAGACCCAAATATGTTTGACTTATAATGTTGGCGGTAAAATAAAATAGTTATATATGTCTCGAAACAATTTATTAAACATCAGAAGAAAAATGTATCACCCTACCAAGGTATATTAAGTTATTAACTATTTTTTATATACATTATCCCATAGTGTGAGTAATAATAAAGTAACTCTTTCTTATTTAGCTATATAGCTTCAATTGCATCTAAAACCCTTTTGGAAAGAATCCCATGTCAACACAGCTGGAACTTGCTTTGACTACACAAAAGTGAACCATTTTGAATCGCAGTTAACTCCCTAAATTTTCCATTTCTATGTACAACAATCATTCATGGTAGACCTTTTAGTCTTGACGTTTTCAACTCTTGTCTCGTTGAAAGCTGAGTTGGTCGTCTTTTTACCAAAGTAAGATACTCCTTAAAGTCACTAAATTCACACATTGCCAAACAAAATATAAAACACCAATATTATAATAAGTGATAAAAAAATGTTCATAAAGATTAGTGAAAATCAAAAGGAACATTCATAGCTTTTCCATGGTCAGGTTTGCCTTCGTACACACTACACAGCGATCAGCAGATTGGATTCTTGAGTCTACCCAAACATGCACACTACTTATACAGGAAACGACATTACTTTGGTGATTAGTTGACCATCTTACAATCCTTATAAAGTAGTTCGAGATAAAAGTGTTTTGATACTGATGTCTAGAGGAGAAAATATATTTAATTTGTCGCTTAATCAAATGGAACACATTTTGGCCTATGTATACTAAAAAAAATAACTCGTCTCCTATAGTTTGTATTCTAAAAGAGCATGAAACACCACTTACTTGCCGGTGTAAAAGCCTGCAGAAAACCAAGCATTCAAGACAGCTGAAAGATCTGTTTGACACATTTTGCCCTAAACCCGCCTTTATTTCATTCCGTCTCTTTCCCTCTGCAATTCACACACGTGGTAAACAACTAAACACTACTTTATTGATACACAACACATTCATCGATAAAAAGAAAAAATCCGAAAACATGATTAAATATTTACTAAAATGTATACCAGAAGTTTCTGAACAAAGAGCTCTGTCCATAGCTCCCATTACTGATTTTAGAAAATCGTCATCTTTTAAAGAAACCGAGTTGCTATTATGAGCTTTGTCTACAGCTCCGAGTTGATCCTTATAATTCTGGTGCTGCACCTCTGTCATCACTTTATAATCTTAATCTCCATAAAGCTTCAAGAAGGAATAAAGATGACTATTTGAAGATCCAACAACATGACAATCTTTCATTATCAAATGTGCGGATCATATATTTGCAAATATGTAATGGGACCCACGTGATGGAAATATTAATCAGCCAAACCAGAAAAACTATACGTTCTTTCTTAAAATAGCATGAAAATAACGCTCTGCATAACACGTTATCAATAAAATATCTGAGTTAAGGAATAACTTAACGCGTACTAAAAACATCACAAATGGTATAGTTTACATGTCACATGTATTTTCAAGAATTATTCAAACAATTAGAAAAAATATTTCCTTAAAATGCATGCGTTATGTTTCAAACAACATTTAATTAACTCACAAGGTTTTGTCAAAAGCGAGGGTGGAGTAGTTTTATGATATAGAAGGTATCAAATTGACTTCACATAAAGCTGAAAACTATCAAACCAAAAATCAGTTACGTAGTAGGAATGTAGGGTTGGATTGGCATAAATGGGATGTAATCTTTCTTGTAACATTTAACTAAGATATCACAAGTTCACAACACACCATTGCACGCAGCTGATATAATTTACAGTCATTGTGCTTATGGCATACTTAAGTCCACTTTTTTTTTTGGCTTATGACTTTATGAGCTTCTCACTTTGTACTTATGACATATTTAAGTCCATAAGCTCAATTTAATAAGCTCATAACCCGAAAAAAGTAGGTTTATGAGCTTTTAAAAAATCAAATAAGCACTTAAGCCTGGAAAATAAGCTAATCCAAACTCCCCTTAAGCAGTGGTCAGTACTGATTATCTACCAGTGAAAAATCATCTGATAAGTAACATAGATTCAATTTATGTTTTTATTCTATTTTGTGGTAAAGGAGAATGTGAGAAAAAAATTTGTCATACCTACTGCACGGCCATCTCCGTCCATCAAAGCATCTAACATAGAATAAGCATCGTGTTCCATAAATTTATTAGATAAAACGATACCTAATTCGCCCTCTACCCCATAAGCGTCACTAAAGGGTATAACGGTTTGTATCTTGGGATCAAGTTCGCTAAGGGTAACATTATTAACCTTTATATTTACCTGATCATTTTGGAGATCAAAATCGTCTTCACTAAACGATAACCCGTCAAAATTGTCAATGAAATAATCTTGATATTGCTTTCGTACTTTAGAAAGACGCTCTAAATCAGCCTGGAGAAAATATAAAAGCGGAGCCAAAAGTTCATGAATCCCTAAAACCAGAATAACTTAAACTAACAAAATATAACATAATGCACTACCGTACTTTCCATCAAACGATTCTTCTATTGATATGTACCACCACGAATCACTGCTATTTCGGGAAATGATCGCTGCCATAAACATACGAAGAAATTAAGATGACAAATATAATGGTGCGCATAAAATCACATCAATAATTCAATTGGGTACGAATCTAATTTAGAATTTCACCAGAAATCAAACAAAAAAGCAGTTTAACCAACGAATATATTATGATATAAAGAACAACTATAACAATTACCTAATTATAGAAAGATTAATAAGTGCATACATCTACATACATATAAAAAACAACTATAACATATCATCTACTAACAATTAAAATGAAGAATGAAAAGAAATAAAACATTTCAAACCTGGTTAATCTTCCTCAATCAGATTCTACCTACAAAAAAAAAAAAAAAAAAAAAAAAAAAAAAAAAAAAAAAAAAAAAAAAAATCTTGAATAAATGAAGATGATGAGGAAAATAATCAAAAAAAATTTCCAGCAAAGAATCACGAAATGTTTAATTCATCGATTAATAAGCACTCCAATTAGCTTCAACTTTCAAAATGAAGAACATACCAAATGGACACAATTTTCTTGAATAAATGAAAATGATGAGAAAAAGAATTTGATAGTAATGTAACATAGCACCACCAAATCTAATCAGCAATATACAGACTGAAAACATGACGAATCCTCTGTCCAAATTAAAAAGAAACCAATTATTTGGATACCTTTGAAAGAAAAGATGATCGTCTTTTCATATGTTTTATTCATGGAAATTCATCAAATAGCACCCATCTGTACATTAGTAAAAGAAAAAAAATGTTAGTAATTTAACCCAAATTGAAAGCCGATTCAAATTTTCTGATGATAAAGCGAAGGTTGAACCACCATGCGATTTTCTGATGATGATGGCGAGTTAGTCAAATTTTCGGGTAAACTACAACCTTCACCGGTTTGAACCTTGCTTTTCAAATCTCACTAACCAAAACATGACCAAATACTAGGGCTTCATTCCAAAAACCTCAACCCAGTGTCAATCATCAGAAGCTTACCTTAGAAGCTTTGACTAATAATGTATCATTTCCATAATTAATGGTTTACTTGAAATTAGTAAGTAAAATGACTAAATTAGACACTCTAGAATTTGAGCATTCACTTTTTAATGGGGCAAAATAGTCTTTTTTATACTCTGCTTTATTAGAATATATAGATTTTATACTCATTACGCTTTTTTAGTGCTCCATTAGACTCATTAAGCTTAATAAAACCAATTTGTTACTGGTATTTTTCCTATTAATATTGCCATGCGTGTAAATAACCTATGACATGTATATATTCGGATTAAAAAATATCAAAACAAAGTCAACTTCTGAAATCACTTTACTCTCTTTTCCCGCTAAAAAAAATCCCCATAGAAATAATGATTTGAAGATGTGCAAAGTTAAGCTAGATTTCTGAAAGGCATGTTTTGCTAATACATTATACAACAATGTTATACATTTTGTTTTGGTTATATCTCATTAAAATTTGAAAACCCTTAATTTTGCAGATTTGCTAAAATATGGTTGATTTTACTGTTCATCTTCAACACGATTTTTTTTTTTTTAAATATTGGGTATGATGCACAATGATACATTGCATGATGAAGTAACTGAAAATGAGAATTCAGATGATGAGAATGAAAACTTAATTAAATGATGTACATGATATTGTTGACTTTGAAACTGCAACAGATTAAGAAGATTCCTAAGATTACAACTGATGACCCATGGCTCAATAAGTTACTAGGTAAAGCCAATTTCATAGGTTACAAAGATAATCCAACACCTGAGTTAAATGGTAGGTTTATTGAAGAGGTTGATGACCCAGATTAGCATATGATAGAGACTAAGTATATGGTTCAAAAGAATGTTTACTTTTAATCCTGATACCCCTTGGGATGAATGTAAACCCTTTTTAGGAATGAGGTTTGAGAACCCTTTACAACTTAAACATTGCTTAGCTAATTATGGGGTTAAACATGGTAACCAACTCTGGTATATGCAACATGACATGTATAAGTTAGTTTATTGTGGGAGGGATGTCAGTCAAGGAAAGTGTGCCGGTAAAAGGGGTGAAAAACCTAATCCAGATGCCACAGTAGGTGATGAATCTAGTGCTGGAAAGGGTAAGTTTTAAAATTGATACTTCAAAAGCTTATTAAGATCCTTTCTACACACAACTTCCGCAAGAGTAGATGCAGCAAATCAATGGGGTGAGTAACTATTCATAATCTGAATGGGTTAGATCGATTCATTTTTAACCTTTCTTGTCAATAGATATTTAGTGTGAATAAAGTCAGTTAGAGATTATGATTTTGTTAATAATCTAAACATTAGACTATCTGACTAACTNGTTGTTAGTTTATTGTGGGAGGAATGTCAGTCAAGGAAAGTGTGCCGGTAAAAGGGGTAAAAAACCTAATCCAGATGCCATAGTAGGTGATGAATCTAGTGCTGGAAAGGGTAAGTTTTAAAATTGATACTTCAAAAGCTTATTCCTTAATCAAAGTAGAAGTGATTGGAAGCAAAACATTGTGCTTTAAGAATTAAGATCCTTTCTACACACAACTTCCGCAAGAGTAGATGCAGCAAATCAATGGGGTGAGTAACTATTCATAATCTGAACGGGTTAGATCGATTCATTTTTAACCTTTCTTGTCAATAGATATTTAGTGTGAATAAAGTCAGTTAGAGATTATGATTTTGTTAATAATCTAAACATTAGACTATCTGACTAACTCCTTTTTAAGCGATGATGAAGTAGTCTCATCTTTCATGACTCACTAGTCTTGGCAAAAAAGATAGACCAAAGCACCTTAGTCATCAGTGCACCTTGAGATTGTATTATCATACAATAAACAGCAACATGTAGCAACAGAAAGAACATGGTCTACTATTTGAGTACTATATTGCTGATACAAATGAAGCTCTATAAATGTGGTGAAATTCAGGCATCAATAGTAGGCAGCCTTGTGTGACTCATAGAAGCTTGCACCCCCTCCACTGATCTTCACTGATATTTGTATTTTGGCAAAATTTTAACCGAAGAGAACTTTTTTGGTGCAAAAGGTGAATTCATATTAATATGAACAAATTACAAATCATACATTCAACTTTGCAAATTCAACAACAAGCATTCTAACCGATCTCTGATTACAGTTCCATCTGATATCTGATAACAAATTCAATAATTAGCAGACAACCCATGACTGCCTACTTCCAAATTCACCCAGATAGTAATGCACCAAGATCGTACCTTCTCAATTACATTTCCACACCCAACTGCTCACCAAGCCCAGTCATTCTGCAACCACACTGAGACAAGAAAGACAGATCGGGGGCATCATTGAGCAAGGTATAGCCACCCATTCACACATTCCAGTCAAGGGCTCTTCCAAGACTGCTACATTTCCATCTCTAAAAATGGCTTCACGGTCTTGGAAACACTCGCCTTGAGGGAGAAACACCATTACCTCTTGTGGGTAGTGTATAGTATGGACCAAGTAGGTTCATCTTTCACTCCTCACTATTCCAAACTGTTGACAGTAATGAGTTTGAGAGAATACACATTTACACACACTAACACAAGTGGAAAATGATTCTCATTTTACTGAACTGATTAATGGGTTACAAGAGCGGTGATTATATACAGTGTTAACTACTAAAACAGAATTACAAATTATTTACATGATCAGTCCCTAAACTATTGTGGTCTTGTCAATTTCAGCCTTTCTCACTTTGACACTCCCCCTCAAGTTGAGAGGTGGAAGAACTTGCAACTCCCAACTTGGACAAAAGCATAGTATGCTGATCCACAGATAAAACTTTAGTGAACACATCTGCTACTTGGTCTTTAGTTGAAACATAGGAAGGTAAAACTTGACCACTCTTGAGCTGATCTCTAACATAGTGACAGTCTATCTCTATGTGTTTAGTTCTAGCATGAAATACTGGGTTTGCAGCAATGTACAGTGCAGCCTGATTATCACATTTGAGATCCACTGGCCCAAAATCTTTCAATCCCAGATCTTTTAGCAGAGAAACTAACCAAGTAACTTCACAACAGGTTAATGCCATTGCTCTGTACTCTGCTTCTGCAGATGATCTTGACACCACTTGTTATTTCTTGGATTTCCATGAAATTGGTGACTGACCAAGCAAAATACAATAGCCTGTGGTAGATCTTCTAGTTATGGGACAACTAGCCCAGTCACTATCACAATAAGCTGTGAGATGGACTGCAGATTCATTTGCAAGTAGAATACCTTGTCCTGGTGCATTTAACAAGTATCTAAGCAAATGTTTCACTGCTTGCATATGGACTGATGTAGGACTCTGCATAAATTGACTCAGAAGTTGCACTGTGTAACAAATGTCTGGCCTTGTGATTGTTAAGTATATGAGTTTCCCAATGTACCTTCTATACACCTCAGGATCAGGAAGAGGTGTGCCAACATCTGCTTGTAATTTTATGTGAGAATCCATGGGAAGTTTATAAGGTCTGGCATTAGAAACACCAGCTTCTGTGAGTAAATCCACTGTATACTTCTTTTGAGAGATGAAAATGCCTTGCTCACTTCTGCACGCTTCCAGACCAAGGAAATAATTCAACTCTCCCAAATCTTTCATATGAAAATGTGAACTAAGCTGATCTTTCAAAGCCTTAATCTCACTTTGACTAGAACCAGTAATGAACAAATCATCCACATAAACTAGAACTGCTGTGAAGGAAGATTCATTTGACTTTGTAAACAAAGAATAGTCAGCTTTTGATTGAACATACCCAAATGACAATAATGCAGAAGACAGTTTTGCAAACCACTGTCTTGGGACTTGTTTCAACCCATACAGAGACTTTTTAAGCTTGCAAACAAGGTTAGATCCAGTAGTAGTTGTGGGTTGCACATCCTCCCCCTTTCCAACATACCCTGGTGGCAACTGCATATACACTTCTTCATACAAGTCACCATGTAGAAAAGCATTAGACACATCCATTTGAGCAGTGGTCCATCCTTTCATTGCTGCTACAGCCAACAATGCTCTTACAGTAACCATTTTAGCTACTGGAGCAAAAGTCTCCTCATAATCTACTCCTTTTCTCTGCCTATTGCCATTGATCACCAGTCTAGCTTTTAACTTTTCTAATGAACCATCAGCTTTTAGTTTTGTTTTGTAAATCCAGTGACAAGCAATTGCTGTTTTACCTTTAGGCAAAATTGTCACTTCCCATGTATCATTTTCTTCCAAAGCTCTGACCTCTACATTCATTGCTTTACACCATTCTGGTTTCTTAATGGCTTCTTTGAAAGAAGTTGGAGTGGTGTGAGCAAGTAAAGCACATAAGAAAGCTTGAAATTGAGACTGTAAGGGAGTTACTGAAACTTGATTTGCTCTTGGTTGATGAGGTGTAACAAAATCTTTCAACCAAGTAGGTGTTACAGGAACTCTTGAAGATCTCCTAACAGGCTCAGGTGGTATAGGAATGTTTGGAATAGGTTCTGGTATGGGTTCTGATTCAAGTACTTCATCTGCTTCTGGTTCATCTTGAATCTCAGCATTTGACTCAAAATTGACAGTTGTTTCAAGTACAGATTGTTGAGGCAAAGATTGAGTAGTTGAAACAAAATCATCATACCACACAGGAGAGGATAAAGGAGCAGGCATTGGTTTTAGCACTTGAGACATACTATCCTTAGAGTAGGGAAAAATATGCTCATAGAACACCACATCTCTGGATACAAATCTGCTATGGGTCAACAAGTTGAGCAATTTGTACCCTTTTTGATGTTGTGGATATCCTAAAAATACACAAGGTACACCTCTAGCCTCAAGTTTATCAGCCACTCTTGTTGGATTACTAGCTATTGCCAAACAGCCAAATACTTTCAAATGATCATACACTGGTACAGTTCCCAACAAAACCTCAAATGGAGTTTTGAACTTAAGAATAGCAGTAGGAAATCTATTGATAAGATAAGTAGCTGTAATAACACAATCTCCCCAATAGTTTACTGGAAGACTAGCATGCATTCTCAGAGCTCTAGCTATCTCCAATATATTCCTATGTTTTCTTTCAACTCTCCCATTTTGCTGTGGTCTATCCACACATGAAGTTTGATGTTCTATTCCCAATGATTGCATAAATGGGCCTATAGAACCTTTAAGAAATTCCAGAGCATTATCTGACCTCACAACTTTGATATCTTGTCCAAACTGAGTCTTAACAAAAGTTACAAAAGACTTGAACACAGAGAAAGCATCTGACTTTTTGACAAGTAAATAGGTCCAAAGTGCTCTGCTATGATCATCTACTATGGTCAGAAAATACTTATGATGACCTATAGTTGGTACCTTGTAAGGACCCCAAATATCAATGTGCAACAATTGAAATGGCACTTTAGCATGAGACTCACTAGAAGAATATGGCAATTTAGTGAATTTTGCCATTGGACAAGTCAAACAGAAATCACTGGAAGTATGTAAGTCAGGCACATTAGAAATATGCTTTAGAGTGGAATTTGAAACATGACCAAGTCTATGGTGCCACAGACTGTATGTATTATTGAACACACTGAAAGCAAAAGTGTTTGGTACAGAACAATTTGAAAAAAAGGAATACAAACTACAATCTTCTAAGGCTGTAACAACCATAGATGAGAGTTGAGCATGTGTCTGATCCAGAGGCAAATTGAGCAAATGGTAGAAGCCTGCCTTCTTCTTACCCAAGCCCAATACCTTCCTGGTTTTGACATCCTGAATGACACAGAATTGTTCATGAAAGGTAACAAAGCACTGAGACTCTTTTGTTAGTTTTGAGACTGACAAAAGTCTGAATTTGAATGAAGGAACAATAAGAACATCCTTAAGTTCAATTTTGTTTTGTAAAACAGCTTGACCAACTTTTGAAATTATAGAAGTGTGACCATTAGGTAGATTGATCAATTGTTTGGTATTAAGTGCCTGAACATTGATCAAATCACTATCATCTGGTGACATGTGATCACTAGCCCCAGTATCTATAATCCAACCTTCAATTATTCCATTCACACAAGAAAAACAGTAAACTGTACCTTCTCCAAATGGATGTTCCATTTGAGTAGCAGTTTCATCACTAGCTTGGTTGAACTGTGGAAGACTCTTCATCAATTGCTCAAACTGCTTTGAAGTAAACACAACATGCCCTCCATTTTCAACCAAAGCTGCTGTTCTTTTGACTTGATTTCCACTTTTCTGGATTCATGTTTTACCCTTTTGACCCTGTTTGTACTTGTAATGCCATGTGGGATATCCAACTTTCTCCTAACACTTGTCTGGTGGATGCCACTTGTATCCACAGATATTACACTTTTCTTTAACATCACCCTTACTGTACAATGCAGTTGATTCCACACCCAATTGTCCTGACCCAAACACTCCTCTTTGAGATTCTTCTTGTTGTAACAGTGCACAAGCTGTCTCAACACTAGGGAGTGGGGAATTTAACAACAATTGACTTCTTTGGTGTGCAAAATGCTCATCCAAACCATTGAGAAATTGAAATAACCTCTGTTCTTCCTTTTGAGTATTCAATGCATTCAAGAACACCACTATTTCAGGAGTAATATTCAAGATTCTTGGCAATTCATTCATTGAATCCAATTCCTCCCAAATACACTTCATACTAGTAAAATACTCACTCACTGATCTTCCTGATTGCACTGTCTCATAAGTTTCTCTGTTTAACTTGTACTTGTGAGAACCATTACTAAGAGCAAATCTTGTTTCCAACTGGTACCAATGAACATAATAGATTTTGCAATTGAATCAGAAACAGAATTCATCAACCAACTTATGACCAAATTGTTACAAGTATCCCATTGTTCTTGCAAACACACATCATCTGGTGATCTTGATACAGTACCTCTTATGAACCCTAACTTTCTCTTTGTAGACAGAGCAATTTCCACTGATCTCCTCCAAGATCTATAGTTTTGTGCTCCTAACAACTTTTCATTCACAACAAGAGTACCAGGTCCATCTGAAGGATGCAAATACAATGGATTTTGAAACATTAATGGTTGATTGTTAGATGCATCTGAAGAAGATGATGCCATGATTAAGAGTTTGCGGAAGCTTTAGAAAACAACAACAAGAACCGTTACAAGAACAACTTATTGATTCACTAATCCAATTCTTGAACAAGAAACTTGAATTGAATCAATTACGAGTTGAAGTTAATAATGATGGTGAAAAGATTGTGATTAGTGAAAGAATTATGAAATTTAGAGGTTAAAATGAAGAATTACGGTGGTTTATGGTGATCGGAGAAATTAGTTACGGTGGTTTATGGTGATAGATGGTGGTTGTAACGGTTTTAACTGATCAAGAACTCATCACTGTGCTCTGATACCATGTTGACAGTAATGAGTTTGAGAGAATACACATTTACACACACTAACACAAGTGGAAAATGATTCTCATTTCACTGAACTGATTAATGGGTTACAAGAGTGGTGATTATATACAGTGTTAACTACTAAAACAGAATTACAAATTATTTACATGATCAGTCCCTAAACTATTGTTGTCTTGTCAATTTCAGCCTTTCTCACTTTGACAGGGGTGGATACAGAAGACATGGTTGTGTTTTGTGTATGTTGTTTGAATGATAAAATCTGAAAGATGTAGTGTTATAAGAGGATATTGAAGTTTAAATAGAAGATTGAAATATTTATACAAGCGCCTACCTTTTAGTGCGAAGTCAAAAATGTATCCTTCCTTTCAACCATATAACACAGTTATTTTATTTTTGTAAATCTATTATTACAAAATTCTAAATGAAGAATTATATTGTTGAAGGCATCAAAAAGGTTAAATCGTAGAAGCCATCAAAAAACCGAATCGTTGAAGCCATCTCGCATATATTTACAACCATATTTGATGTAGGAGGCATTAACAAATTAGATTAAACCCGTTTATAAATTTGGTGTGCTTCAAGGTAGTAAAACCCTAACACCTAACATAAGATCAATGGGTACCATAACCTAAGTTATGGGAAAAAGGTCCCGCCACGTACATACATCAGCTTTAACATTGCGACATTAAAAAAAAAAGTAAATAAATAATAAAAATTTTTTTTGTTATAACACCACCTCAACACTATATTTTGGGACGCACCTTTGTTTAAAAAATAAAAATTATAAATTCAACCCGTAAACTAATATTTCATTTATTGAACAACCTAATGTTATAATAATAAACTTAAAAATTACAATACGAAAAAAAAAGAGTTAAAAAAAATAATAAAAAAATAAAAAAAACGACATAAAAGAAATTACAAAATAAAAATACAACACGGAAATGAAATTAGACTACTCTTTTGGTTGCAAATTATATATTTTTTTAATGATTTTCTCCATTTCTATCTCGATCCAATGTGGAAGGTTTTGATTTTTTTCTACTAAACTATCCGTCGCATAACGTCCAAGGGCTACTTTTGTATTTTTTATTTATTTATTTATTTTTTATTTTTTTTGAATTTCAATCCAAATACTAGCCGTTTCGGGTTGTGAAAATATTTTTTTTATTTACTTTGTCCTCATCTCTGTTGCTTCATACGTTGCTGTGGCAACGTCCACCATAACACTACCCATAACGCAGGCAGCCTGGTGTGATAACGTCGGTCCAACGCGAGCCAAATCATCATAACGTCCTTTCAAATATTATGGTACTCATTGCTCTAAGTAGAGTGATTTGTACGACTATAATAGGAAACTAAATTTAGACCCAAAGATAATTGATTGGTATATTATGCTAGCTAGTTACATGAATAGATTAGGTCTGCTTATTAGTCAATATATACCAAACTATATTTCAGACTTATCTGATGGACGAGCTAGTTTCATTATTTTGTTTTAAAATAATTATGACACGTAAAATAATATTGTATTTGTCGAACAATTGTTTTTATCATATGTAATCGTCAAGACGTTTTTAGTAACAAAATGTCATCTATGAACAACATTGAACTAAAAAATCCACGTGTAATATAAGAAAATTTGGGTAACTAAAATTAAAAACGTGAAAAATCATTCGGTCATATTGATGTGCTTTTCAGAGTCTACCGAGATTTCTCCATTTCGAGTGTAGTATAGCTAAGGCAAGTAAAAGATCGAACGCATAGACAAGATGCTAAAAGTACTTGGACAAAACAAAAAATGATTTTAAAGGTTTCGGGGTTTTATTTAACTTAATACTTAAACTAAAAGAAAACTAAAAATGATTTGATTGATTTGAAATTGAGCCAGATTAATAACCACTCATTTGATTATGCTACCTAGTTGTCTCAGATGATTGTAAATGCTTATGAATATCGAGTTGTTAACAAATCATAATACGATTAACGTGTACGCCAATATTGCATTAACCCTAACAATTATCTTGAATGAATAAACTCGTACACCAACATCGTATTTATCAAACTTATAACTACACATAAAGAATGATTTGAAAGTTACAATTACTATTCGTATATAGTTTCTCCTACACGAATAGTGACACCGGTAATTAAGTCCTAGGCCAATAGTGACCTAACTACATTCAACCAAATTCAATCCTAATTATTGTCACTCGAACCTATATTGTGCCAACGAAGTATAGGATACTTAGTTCATATAGACAAATAAGTATGATGAGTTATCAATGTATACTTATGCTAATAGTGACACTTTAGATGATGAAATTCAATGTATGCTATGCTTTATTAAACACCAACTATATATACAATACATTTCAGAAACAAAAATAAATCTAATAGACCCTAACCCACACACGGGCTTGGACCAACTATCTATCACCTAATACTCCTGCACATTCCGAATCGAAAATTCATGAAAGCTCAGACTAGACTAGAGAGAAAACATAAAACATAGAATCAAGAACTAATTTGCTGATGAAGAGTGTAGGTCCAAAAGATATCAAGATTCTGCATAGATCGGAAGGTCTACGAAGCTTAGAAATGTCGAAATGCATGCTTAGGTATAAAGAGAGAAAGTAAACTTGCACCCATGCACACCCTCCATGGAGAGTCTTGGAGGGTATATATAGTTACTTACAAGCTTAACTATACTAACATTACTATAGCACTCCTCGAGCTATAACTTAATAAGATACTACTACAAATCATGTCATTTGTCGTCACTTAGAAAGCTAACAATCTCCTCACAAGTGATGACACACGGGATTTGTTTACAATGTCTCCTACAAGTAAAAAAATTAGATTAATTTTCATAAATCGTCCCTAAAGTTAGGCGAAATTGCATGTTTCGTCGCAAACGTTACGAAAGTGCAAAGATCGTCCTTGTGGAGAAACTTTTGGTGCAAGTACCGTCCTCACAGGGGCGATACTTGCACCAAAGGTTTCCCTAAAAGTTTCCCTGCAGGGATGATACTTGCACAAAAAGTTTCTCCACAAGGACGATCCTTGCACTTTCGTAACGTTTGGGAGTAGGGACAGAGGATTGATGTACAAAAGAACAAATAGTATGCTGCTACAAACCTCATTGTAGTCGGCTTCAAGTTGCACATAACACAAACCTTCTGATACTCAAATACGAATGGACAAGGCCATACACACTTGTGTAATATACTTCTGGTTATGAACTAGTTAAAAATCTATAGAGTAGTTGTACATATGTGGGTGTGTGTGACTCTTTGTACACAATTATAATCATTTATCAAGTCCACCAGATAGAAGTTAAATTGGTTTATAAAACTTTCATCTATTCAACTATATTGGGTTAATCTCAATCTACCCGAATCCAACCCATTTAGAAGGTCAAACCCGAAAGTCAAAGTCAACTTAAAAAAGTCAACTCTGGTCATAACTGCTTTTTGGCAGTTACAAAACTAACAGACACACCCATTCGAATGGATGTACCCATTCGAACCATTGTACCCTTTCATTCACACCTTTTCATTCACTATATATAGATTAGATTCTGTAACAACAATACTTGATGACATATTATTATTTTTGATTAATACAAAAGTAATTCTTAAGCATATTGTGTACCTTGGTATATTGTGACCACGTTAGACCAATAAAGATCCAACGTTGAGGCCAAAAATTGGTATCAGAGCGAGTTTGGAATATCTATCCAAATCATCATATACCAAGGGTCCTAATTTGCCGTGAATCGGAAAAGAACACATTCCCAGAATCGGTAAAATTTTTTTTCTGCAAAACTTTAATTCGAACCACAATCATAAGAAAAACAATCATTTTGTGATTCATTAGATACTCTAAAATTCTAGTCGCCTCATAAATTAAATTACCGGCATCTAGAAAAAAGTATCATCAATTTTGCATTTTTTCATCATTTTATCTTTACCGAGAACAAGAAACAGGGAACGAAAGGTTTTTTAAAAAAAAAACAAAAACCTTATAACGATTCAGAAACAAGAACCCAATACCATCGTATAACACGAGGTTCATCAAAGAAAAAGGGAACAATAAAATTGATTCATAAAAGGAACAAACACACCTGTTGTATCCATAAGAATCAAAACCCTTTTCCGGATTCAATTGAATCATAAATTGATTCATCTTTCACGGAGGAAAAAATCCTCAAAAGGATTAACGGCGCTCGAAATAAACGAGAAACACCCAAATAACCGTGAAGAAGGCGGTCAACCAAAGCCAAACAACCGGCGGTCAACCACCAAGAACATAGCAGTAGAACAGTCTCACCCAAAAGAAGGAGACAGAGATTATTATCTCTTGAAAGAGATAAGAAAAAGAGAGGCGTAAAATAAACGCTAGGGCACACCGTAGATATAAAAGAGGGACACCGGGTGTATTTCAACCCCCAGGTTTCGATTTAACGATTCCACCCCTCTATTTTTACTTATACTCATTAGTAGTATAATTTTTGGATAAGTACTACCATTATATCATTAAGTAACTTATCATTTTTTTATTTTTATAATAACCTAGTAAAAGCACACTACTTATTATATTTGGGAATAACTTTTAAGGAGTAATTAACCTTAGGTATATTCAATTTGAATTTATAATCTCCGAGGATAGTATATTTAACTAATCCTATAGGTTTTGATTGTCATATAAGACACAAAACATTAAAAGCGCGCACTTTAATCTTAACACATCCCGTGTTAGAATTTTAGGAGATTACCTTGTCATTAATATTAAGAAATGACTAAAGACGGTGGAGATAGTGGAAAGAAGGAGGCTAGTATACCTAACACTAACCCTCAATTCCAATGCCCGATGTTAAAACCCGCGAATTACTCATTATGGGCAATTCGAATGCAAATTATTCTAGAAGCAAATGGGTTATGGGAAACGAATAGAGCCATTAGACTCAACACAACCCGATAAGAAAAAGGAGAAAACTGCTATTGCATACCTTTACCAATCCTTACCCGAAGATCAATTACTTCAAATCACAAAGCATAAAACCCCAAAAGCAATATGGGAGGCTTTAAAAGCTAGACACTTAGGCGAAGAAAAAGTACAACAAGCCAGACTTCAAACATTAAGATCTGAACTTGAATTACTACACATGAAAGAAGATGAAACCATCGATACCTTTACGGGAAAACTAACAACTCTTGTAAACAAAGCCGCTAGTCTAGACCAAAATTTAGTNCATTATGGGCAATTCGAATGCAAATTATTCTAGAAGCAAATGGGTTATGGGAAACAATAGAGCCATTAGACTCAACACAACCCGATAAGAAAAAAGAGAAAACTGCTATTGCATACCTTTACCAATCCTTACCCGAAGATCAATTACTTCAAATCACAAAGCATAAAACCCCAAAAGCAATATGGGAGGCTTTAAAGGCTAGACACTTAGGCGAAGAAAAAGTACAACAAGCCAGACTTCAAACATTAAGATCTGAACTTGAATTACTACACATGAAGGAAGATGAAACCATCGACACCTTTACAGGAAAACTAACAACTCTTGTAAACAAAGCCGCTAGTCTAGGACATGAAATAAAAGACCAAAATTTAGTGAAGAAATTACTAAATGCTGTACCCGATAGGTATTTGCAAATAGTAGCATCTATAGAACAATATTCCGATCTAAACACTATGACATTTGAAGAAGCAATTGGTAGACTTAAGACCTATGAAGAAAGGATTAAGTTTAAAAAAGGGAAACAGGAGAACAATCAAGAGAAATTGATGTTTACACGACATGAGGGTAGAGGAAAACATTTTAGAGGTCGTGGTAATGGGAGAAATAAATTCTCACACAATAAAAACCACGAGAAATTTAGAGGAGAAAAGAAAGAGGGAGATAAACCTCATAACAACTTCAAATGATCAAACTATGATCTTAGCAATGTAACTTGTTACAAATGCAACAAGAAAGGACATCTTGCAAATAAGTGTTATGCCAAGACAAACACTAACATGCAATCTAATCTTGTCGAGGAGGACTTAGAACCTACCTTATTAATGGCAATTTTAGAAGATCCACTTGTAAAAGAAGTTGAAGACCAAAATGTCTCACTACACAAAGAAGTAGAAACACAAGAGACAAATTTAGATAGTCTATGGTATTTAGACAACGGAGCTAGTAACCATATGACCGGAGTGAGAGAACACTTCAAGGAATTAGATGAGAAAATTAGTGGAAAAGTGAAATTCGGATATGGATCACACATAGAGATCAAAGGCAAAGGGTCAATCTTAATAGAATGTGATGATGAAAAACAAAGAATCATTTCACACGTCTATTACATCCCAAGCCTAAAAAGCAATTTATTGAGCATTGGTCAATTCACCGAAATAGGTTGTAAAGTTGTAATGGAAGATGATGAACTACGACTTTATGACATGGACGACAAACTCTTCATAAAAGTAAATAGACAAAGAAACCGTCTATATAAAGCAAGTCTGAGAATAGGCACACCTGTTTGCTTATTAGCAAACTTAAAGGATAGCACTTGGTTATGGCACGCAAGACTAGGACATCTCAACTTTGAATCATTAAAATCGATGACTCAAAGGGAGTTAGTTCAAGG
>LBNU01003979.1:0-10368 GCA_014162995.1 Artemisia annua | reverse complement strand
GTTTAACACAAAGCTTCAATATTATTGATAATAATACGAGTGATCTTGCTTATCACTAGGGTTACACCTTGAAGCTCTCTAGGGTTAATTCGTACCTAGAACAATGACCTAGGACCTCCTTTTATAGCACAAGGAGTCCTCCACAAGATAAGTATTAAGCTATCTAAATAGAATATACACAAGATCTTTTCTATACTTATCTATATACGAGTACATTACATTTATCCTAACAGCAGTGGTAATAATATGTACTAGCAGTGGTAATGTGTTTCCACTGCTAGTGCATTCTTCAACAGTGTCTTCTACAAGCTTATCAGTGGTAACTGTTAGCATTATTCCCAACAATCCTCCTCTAAACTTATGATTTCTCTGTAAATCAATAAGGGGGTGTTTGGTACGACTAAATCACACAGAATGGAATTGCGGTAGAGAATGGAATGACAAAGAAAGAGAATAACCGGGAGAAAAGAAAATACATTCCACCATTTGATACCAACACAGAATGGAATACAAAATTATATTAGATTTTCTATTCTTTTTTATTGGCACATAATGAAAATGGTTACATCAGTTATCCATCTTAATTTGTTCAATTTTTATAAAGCTCATATGCTGTAACTTTTGATCCAACATCATCTCTATAGAAAAGTAATCTTTTTAACCCTTTGAATAATAATGTGTTGACGTAGTAATTGAGTAGCTTTGCATCTTGACATCTGTATCTAATAACGATCCATGGTCTTCTATTTCATCCACCCTTTTCATAATTAACTACTATTTTATTTTGGGTAATTATAATATGTTAGTAATATGTATTGTACTTTGCCAACGCGCATGATGACAGTAGCAACGAATTAGAA
This sequence comes from Artemisia annua, assembly GCA_014162995.1. Taxonomy (NCBI): domain Eukaryota; kingdom Viridiplantae; phylum Streptophyta; class Magnoliopsida; order Asterales; family Asteraceae; genus Artemisia; species Artemisia annua. The sequence continues at coordinate 9,508 of LBNU01003979.1, read as the reverse complement.
GCATGTCCACTGATAATATCAGTACACTACCTTATGAAATAAAAGATGTTAATCATAGTTAGATTTCAAACGTTGAGATTATGTTTGTTCATATGTTCTAGATATTAAACAGAGGCGTGTAATGTTGATATGAACATCATGTTCTTCAACAACAGACTAGGAGAGATGGTAATGATATTACAACAATATAAACGAATCAGGAAAAAAGCCTTCCGATCCAATGATTGAATAAGCAAGAGAAGAAGCTCTGATCTGGAAAATACCAATCTCCTAAGAGAAGTGGTTAATAGGGTTTATGTGATTTTCGCCAAATGAGATTAGCATGTGCGTCACACATGCATTTGCTTTTTATAACCCCCACTTTTTCTTAATCACTTTTGATTCTCCGTAGAATGGAAGCATGAAACACTAGTGCCTAATGTGCCGATTCTCTCCATTCTTCACATTTTTTAGAGAATGAATAATGGGGATAGAGAATGGTGTTTTAATTCCCCGTTTCCTTTCCCTGTGTCTAACAAACAACGGAAAAGGCCTTCGTTTCCTTTCTCTTCTTTCCATTCCACCGTACCAAACATGCCCTAAGTTTCTTTAATCTGCATCATCTCTTAGGATTTGGGGAATTCTTCCAAACACTTCACTTTCTTCTTAAAGCTTGAATAGCTCTTGAACATTGTTCTTGAATCCTATGTATCAATGCTCTGACCTTCTCAGTATCTTCATGAACTCTTATCCTTGTAGACAGCATCACAGTGAGAGTTTCGGCTCTGAGTGGGTATTCTTTCTCAGCAAACATAAATGCATCCACTCCAGCTTTTGTAGAAACATGATGAACTTCACATGAATCATAGTAAGTCCATGTAGTACCAGGACATGAAGATTCAAACTTCCAGAAATTATCATTAGCATCTGGTTCATAGAGCCTTCTTAGATCCACCCACAACTGCATTTCCTTCACATCTTTAAGATTGTCAGCATCAAACCTTTCTTGAACCAATCTCCACAATTTATCAAGATCATCTCTGTCACATGCTTTGATAAGTTCTTCAAACTGAATGAATGATGAAGTTTCACCACCTAGTCTTGTGATCTTCCATGTTGAAGCAAAGTTTCTAGCAGTGTAAACTTCCCAATCTACAATAGGATGTATGACTTGCAGTGGGTCAGGATAAAAATCTTCTTCTTCAATAAAAATCATGTCAGTCAACTGTTCTTCTGTGAATTTCTCAGATTGAACTTCTTGTGCTTTAGCAAATCTTGTCTTCTTAAGAGTCTGAGGTTCACTTTCTTTAGCTTTTCTCTTCAGATGAGGATATCTTCTTTCTTCTTCTTCAGAGATCATAGGAATAAAGTCATTATCTTGCCTTTTAACTCTGTAGTAGACACCTTCAATCTGATCATGGGTCATTCCTTTAAATTGATACATTTTCCAGCCACCAACACTACAACAATAAGTCTTCATTACTGAGATAACTTGTGCCTTGGTTGGTTGTCTTGGTTTCTTTTGACCCTTTCTGACTGATCCAATTGCATCTTGAAGTGCTTGTCTATTCTTCATTTGAATGAAATATTTCAACTGTGCTGTTCTTTGTTCTTCAGTTAAAGATTTATCTGTAACTAGGTCAATTGCTTTCTTCTTGACCACAGGATCATTAGCAATCATGAACTCAATTTCTTGTTCTGTTGGCACATATGTGAACTCTGGAGTCTTCTCTATCAGAATTGTAGGTGGAACAGTGGAAAGTGGATTTACATCCATTGGAGCAGTGGTTTCCATTCTGTCCAGCCTTTTAGCCTCCATGAAGTTTGCAATTTCTAACTCATCTAACCTTTTCTTGTTTGCAACTTCATCTTCTCTGAACTTTCTTGCAACTTCAGCATCATAGTCAACTTGAGCTTGTACTCTCTTTGAAACCTTCCTTGGTTGCTCTTCACTCTGCATAACTCCTTTACCTTTTTCCTTCCTTTTCTTTTCAAGTTCTTCCTCTGCAGTGGTAATGGTTTGTCCAGCAGTGGGAACCATATGCTCTGCAGTGTGAACAGGATCTTCAGTGGTAATAAGATCCGCAATGGAAATATTTGTAGCACCAGTGAAATAGTCTTGCTCTGGTTGATCTGTATCAAGTTGCTATTGAGGAATTTCTTGTTCTTGAGTATCACCTATTGGCTCATCAAATGCCAAATCTGTAACTCCAAAATCAAAATCTGCATCTGAATCACCTTCATCTCTAAAATCAATTCTCCTCCCCTTGGTTTCAGCATCTGTTTTCTTCCCTTATTTGAGAGAATTTCCAAAATCTTCACTGAAATCTTCTGAGTCACCATCATGAGGTGAGGATGGAGATGAAATCACTATCTTTGCAGTTATCTTTTTCTGTTTTAACCCCTGCAACTCTTTCTTCAAAGTCTGAATCTCTTTTTACAGCTTTGTAACATCCTTGGCATGTTGCTCCTTTACTTGTGCCAAGTCTCTCTTCAGAGATTCAACCTGCTTAGTTAACTTGGTACATAGTTCCATCAATTCCATAGGTTACCCACTGCCCTCAACACTTCCAACTGTGTGACCTGTTGGGAGAGGTGAATCATAGGGCATTGGTTCAATTTCCATCCTAGTTGGACTAGGTTGAAGCCTGGAACCACCACTGCTTGTTCATAAACCAAAAGGATCAGGATCATGCTGTGTTGTAATGGGATGAGTTGGCTGTTTTTGCCTTCTCTCATAGGTGTGAGTAACTGGTGGAGTGTAGTCAATAGGTGGAACTGTGATAGTGGGTGTGTTTTGGGATACAACTAGGATTGTTGCATCTTCACCCTGTACCTGTGCAATCTTTGCAAGCATTTGAGGAAAAAGTGGTTTAACAACCCCATTACCAACCTTATCCATGTTTTGAAAAACTTTGGGCTTAAGGCAACGGATTTTGTAAACTCTTCTATGGGGTTGCAGTGGAAATTCATTTAACACTGCTTGCACAAACCTTAGATACATCAAAAATTTTGTTGAACTCTTTACATTGCCTTGCATACTTGTAAAACTATATTTAAACCAATTAAAAATCCTATTTGTCGCTAGACAAACCAAATGGTAAGCCATTGTGGAACTGAATTGTTCATAAGATGTTTTCTTAGGACTTAGGCAATGTAGAAGAGTATGTATTAAAAATCTCCAATGAGGACAAAAGCCACTCTTTTTTGAAAGTAACCTTTTTGTTAGTGGTATCATACCCCATGGATGACAAGTGTTCATGAATTTCTGGAATGGGCAATGTGATGATACCATTGAGATCATCTAACTGGAGAAGCCTCCTCAAGGATTACTCAGTAACATCAATAGTTACCCCATCCACTGTGGCTCTAAGAGCATCCACAGTTTCATGTGTATCTCCATCTTCAATAGTGATGGACTCAACAGAGTTCCAAAACTGCTTGATTTGAGAGATATAGATTTTGGGATTAAGAAGTAAAACATACCTCACATGATTAGTGTTTAGAAAGTCCACAATCTGATGAAAAAGAGGACCACTCTTGTCGTTTGACTTTTCCAAATAAGCCACTTGGTTGTGCTCAACTGCAAAAGTGATTTGTGCCATAGTATCTTTTGATGAAANTTCATGTGTATCTCCATCTTCAATAGTGATGGACTCAACAGAGTTCCAAAACTGCTTGATTTGAGAGATATAGATTTTGGGATTAAGAAGTAAAACATACCTCACATGATTAGTGTTTAGAAAGTCCACAATCTGATGAAAAAGAGGACCACTCTTGTCGTTTGACTTTTCCAAATAAGCCACTTGGTTGTGCTCAACTGCAAAAGTGATTTGTGCCATAGTATCTTTTGATGAAAAATATGTTGTGTTAGTATGAATTGAATGAAGAACTCTCCAATTGAAAGAACAATATATATACTGCTAGGGTTTGAGAGTTTTGCGCAAGAAAGATTATCTAAGGAAAAGATTTATCTTAAGAGAATAAATTACAATTAGGAAAGTAGATAATCTTCTAAAAATTTTACCCTATTAATATGGAAAGCAGTTACTCTCAACGGCTAGTAAAAAGTTTGTTACTGACACAACAGCTGTAACGGCTAGTTCAACAGTGGTAAAAATAACACTGGCAGTGGAAACTGTGAACTAGCAGTGGTAATTTTTCACAAAAAATTTTCAAGAGCAGTTGTAAATTAAACATATGAAAATTGGACTACTCTCATTGTAGTTTTTAGCAAACTACCAGCCATCAAAGGATTTGATATGTCTTTACCATGAGCCGTTTGCTATGGACTAGCCAACTCTTAATCATATAGAATATGGTGAGTTGATAACCATATAGTTTTTGGTAAACTATCAACCATAAACGGATTTGTTAAGTCTTTACCAGTAGCCGTTTGCTCTGGACTAGTTGATTCTTATATGGGTTAGACATGGTGAATCAATAACCATTTGTTGTGTATCTCAGTTATACATCTTTTATGATCAACTCCCAACAAAGATTGGCTATGTACCTGCAATTGTTAGTATAATACAAAGAATATTCATAACCAATTTGTTTTACCAAAGTTAATTTTAACCAAGCCACTATTCACAAATATCTTCCCAAAGTCAACCCGATAATATCTTTATTTACTGCTCAACCTACCAAAATAGGTAAGAGTAAATATCTCCTTTAATAAGACCTTTTGATTGACTTTGCCTATATAAAGGGGCTAGGCTCTTCATAATCTTCATCAAAACACATTATAACTTTCACAAGATCCCTAAAAATCACCATGAGCAATCTTCCTAACATCATTGACATCTCATCTGATTCCTCCTCTGACACAGAGATTCTGATGTCTTCTGAGTCATTTTCAGAGGCATCAGGATGGGCAAGTTACTTTCCACCCTGTGCTTCAACCTCTTCATCCAAGAAGCCAACAAAGAAGACTGCCAAGCCTGCACCTGTTGCCAAACCTGCACCTTCTCTTGAGTTCTACTCCAGCTCATCAGATGATGATGAGTCCTATTCCTTGTCCAAGGAGTTGCCAAGGGCTCTGACAAAGGCTTTGGGAGCAGCTCTCTCCAACATGAAGCAAATCTCCATCCCAAAGAAGCCTGCAAGACTACCAAGGCCTCCTCCACAAGTTCTTGGTCTTGCTTGTCCAAGAATGCAGCCAACCTTTGAGAACAAAGGAAGAGTGCAAAGAAGGCCAAGCACAACTATCAGGGCAAGGGCAAGAAGCCAATGGAGTAGCTTGTGTAGGGTGTAGGGGTGTAGGTTGTTTTAGGTTTTTATCTTAGTGTTTTGATGGTGGTTGTTAGTACTCTCTGTTGAATGTATTGAACTTCTTCTTTTGATTGAATGCAATAAAGTTTCTCAGTTTTACTTTTTCCACTGTGAGAGTAACTTTTACCACTGCTTGCATTTGGTTTCCACTATTAGCCTTATTCTCTGCATAAGAGTTAGTGGACAAGCGAACTACACGCAAACATATACAAACTTATACAAACATATACAACAATTTTAGTACCAAAACCTCCCCTCAACACCAAAGACCATTAGACACAAAAATTTTATGGATTAAGCATTCCAATACCTGTTACCAAGTACTGAAATCTTCCCACATCAAGTCCTTTTGTTAATAAATCAGCATAGTTATCATCAGTATGTATTTTGACAACTTGAATTAGCCTTTTCTCATAACAATCTCTTATAAAATGATGTCTAATTTCAATATGTTTAGTCTTTTTGTGTTGAACTGGATTCTTAATTATGCAAATGGTACTGCTATTGTCAGTATAAATGATGGTATTCATAAAATTGTACCCATAGTCCAAAAGTTGATTTTGAAGCCATAGAACTTGAGCACAACAACTTGCAGCAGCGACATACTCTGCCTCAGTTGATGAATTTTCCACCATTGTTTGTTTCTTGCACTGCCATGACACCAATCTATTACCAAGAAATTGGCATCCACCTATTGTAGATTTTCTATCTATGCTTGCTCTAGCATAGTCACTATCTGAGTAAGTAACCAATTCTAGAGGTGATTCTCTAGGGTACCACAATCCCAGATTAGGAAATGCTTTAAGATATTTGAAAATCTTCTTCACAGCAGTCAAGTGAGAAACCTTGGGAGTGACCTGAAACCTTGCACAAGCACACACTGCAAACATAATGTCTGGCCTAGATGATGTAAGATACATCAAAGAACCAATCATAGATCTGTACATGTGCACATCAACTGCTTCACCACTATTTTCCTTCAAAAGTTGATGTGTAGTCTTGTCTGCAGGGGTGCTACTTGACTTTGCATCAGTGAACTTGAACTTCCTTAGTATCTCAGCAACATATTTATCTTGATTGATGAAAAATCCATCTGGCCTTTGTTGTACTTGAAGTCCCAAAAAGAATGTGAATTCACCCATAAAACTCATCTTGAACTCATCCTTCATTAGCTTCTCAAACTCTTTGCACATCTCTGTCTTTGTAGAGCCAAAAATAATATCATCAACATATACTTGTACCAGCAAGATATCATTCTTTTCTTTCTTGATGAACAAAGTTTGATCCACTCTGCCTCTATGAAACCCATTATCTAGAAGATAAGTAGTTAAGGTCTCATACCATTTTCTTGGTGCCTGATGCAAGCCATACAAAGCTTTAACCACCCTGTACACTTTATCTGGATAGTCAGGGTCTTCAAAGCCTGGAGGTTGTGAAACATATACCTCCTCATCAATCTGCCCATATAGAAAAGCACTTTTTACATCCATTTGATAGACTTTAAAGCCCATAAAAGATGCATAGGCTAAGAACAGCCTAATTGCTTCAATTCTTGCAATTGGGGCAAATACTTCTTCATAATCAATACCCTCCTCCTGAGTGTATCCTCGAGCTACAAGCCTAGCCTTGTTTCTAATGACAATTCCTCTTTCATCCGTTTTGTTTCTAAACACCCATTTTGTACCTATTACCTTCTTGCCAGGAGGTAAATTGCAAAGCACCCAAACTTTTTGTATCTTGAACTGGAGCAACTCTTCTTGCATTGCTTCCACCCAACTTTCATCTTCAATCTTGAATACATTCTTTGATTCCATTTGTGACAGAAAACACATGAAAAGACATTCATTCTTTCCTTCATGATTCTTAGATTCATAAATTTCAGTGATAAAGCCATGAATGTCAGGCAACTAAGATTGCCTTCTTGTCTTAACTCCAGATTGTACATCTCCTATCACATTTTCAAGAGGATGTGATTTATGAATTGAGGTATGGGGAGTTTGAGGAACTGCAATCTCATTTGGCATATTTGAGATTTCTACATCATTGGCTTGAGCTTCCTGAGTAACTGGAGTTGTATCTTCCACTTCTGGTGTTGCAGTGGAAACTTCTGGCATAGCATTGGAATCTGAATTCCCACTGCTTTTAGGATTTTTAGTGTTCTTGTTGCCATCACCTTCTTTACCAGAATCATTAGAAGGTTGAGTATCTCCAGTCTTTGGAACATCATCATTATCTGCATAGTCCCAAATTGGCAAAATGAATTCATCTTGATCATCTTCTTGATCCTTGCTTGGTTCATCATCATCAACAAACTCTTCTGAACCTGCAAAATCATAAGTAGATGTACCTGTAGAGATAGGCACATAATTCATGGTATGGGTTAGAGTATCAAGATCAAACAGCCTTTCTGGACCAGTTCCTTTGACATTCACTTTGTTTTCTAGGAACTCAACATGCAGATTTTCTTCAATCTTTTGGGTTCTTAAGTTGAATACTCTAAAAGCTTTACTAACCATGGAATACCCAGCAAAATACCCTTCATCAGATTTCTCTTCAAATTTACCCAGATGATCTATGGTATTGAGAATAGTGACATGACATCCAAATGGTCTCATGAAGTCTAGGATAGGGGGTCTACCTCTAAATAACTCATAAGGTGTCTTGTTCTTTGTTTTCACTACTAAAACCCTGTTTTGTGGGAAGATGCATCCCGGAAACCCGTGTCATCGTCTTACAGGAGGTTGCTTTATTTGTGGTGTTGTGGGACATCGAGCTAGTGATTGCCCGAAGAACAAGAACAAAGGTGGTACTGGGACTCAGTCAGCTGCTTCAGGTCGGGTGTTTGCTATGACCCGTGAGCAGGCAGCAAGAGCATCAGGTACCATTACGGGCTCTTTACATATGTTTGGTCGAGTTATTTTCGTATTATTTGATACTGGTGCCACTCATTCCGTAGTATCTATTTCTTTTGCTAAACACATAAAAATTCCACCAACATTTCTTGAATATGCCTTATCAATATCCACCCCTATGAAAAACCAAGTAATCATTAACCATGAATATAAGAATTGTCCTGTACGTTTTGACGACAAAATTCGTTCTGCCAATCTATTCCCTTTAGAAATGTGCGACTTCGATATCATCCTTGGCATGGATTGGTTGACAGAACATTGAGCTACGATTGACTGTCACACCAAACGTGTTATCTTTGGTGATCTGAATAATCCTGAATTTGTTTATCAAGGTTCTCTACCTGTCAAACCTATGAAAATCATCTCTGCTTTGAAGGCCCGTACTTTGATCTCACATGGTTGTGAGGGTTTCTTAGCTTCAATCAAGGACACTTCTGTTAATGAGACTCGCCTTGAGGATCATCCTGTTGTCCGAGATTTTTCTGATGTTTTCCCTGAGGAACTTCCGGGAATCCCTCCTGAGCGTGAAGTGGAGTTTAGTATTGAATTAATCCCTGGTGCCGAACCTATTTCGAAAGCCCCTTATCGTATGGCCCCTATCGAATTGAAGGAGTTGAAGGAACAACTTCAAGAGCTTCTGGAACGTGGGTTTATTCGTCCGAGTGTCTCCCCATGGGGTGCTCCTGTTCTTTTTGTAAAGAAGAAAGACGGTAGTATGAGGCTGTGTATTGACTACCGCGAGCTTAACCGTATTACAATTCGTAACCGTTATCCTTTGCCTCGCATCGACGACCTTTTTGATCAACTTCAAGGTGCGAAGTTCTTTTCCAAAATCGATTTGAGATCTGGGTACCATCAACTACGGGTGAAGGAACAAGATGTTCCTAAGACAGCATTCCGTACCTGTTATGGTCATTATGAATTTTTGGTAATGCCGTTTGGTTTGACCAATGCGCCAGCTGTGTTCATGGATTTAATAAATCGTGTCTTTCACGAATTCCTAGACAAATTTGTTATTATTTTCATTGACGACATCCTTGTTTATTCGAAGACGAAGGAGGAGCATGAGGAACACCTTCGTATTGTGTTGGGGATTTTACGTCAGAAACAGTTGTACGCTAAGTTCTCAAAATATGAATTTTGGTTGGGTCAGGTGGCATTCTTGGGTCACATTGTTTCTGCGGATGGTATTACTATGGATCCTGCAAAGGTCGAGGCAATCACTAAATGGCCAAGACCGACGACTGTGACAGAAGTTAGGAGTTTCTTGGGTTTGGCTGGCTACTATCGGAGGTTTGTGGAAGGATTCTCACGTTTGGCTCTACTGTTGACTAAACTTATGA
>LBNU01003978.1:24508-35588 GCA_014162995.1 Artemisia annua | reverse complement strand
CCTTCTGAGCTCGTCAGCTTAGAAGAAGAAAATAATGAAGAAAATGACAAATCAAATTCTCACTCTCCGAAGGAAGTTGAATTCGATCATCCTAAGGATATTGATGACCTTGTTCCAAGGGTTTCCGAAACATTAAATATGACTTTCACAAATCCGTTATTTGATTTCAATTCGGAATTTTCCCTAATTTCAAATAACCCGATCTTCGATATTCCTAGTGATGAGTCCGAAATGGAACCCGAGATCCAGGATTCATATCATATGATTGATTCTCTTCACGGTGAGTTCTCCAAAGAACTCACTCAGATCATACCTCCTCCGGAGTATGATTTCTTTGATTTTAAGGAAGATCCTGACCCCGGGGGAGATGTTCTCAATCATGAGAATTTTCTTATTGATAATTTAATCACGACCCTCCCACCCGAGTCACTACTTGAAAAAATGAGCTTTAATGATGAAAATATGAAATTTTCTTTTGAAGATGCTGAGCTTATCTTGATCGTTATCAAGATCTTTCTTCCTTTATTTACCTATCCGGTGACTTCTTCTCTCCTTCACTCCTTCGGGAGTGAGGATACCATCTTTGACCCCGGCATCTCCGTTTCTTCTTTTGAGCCGGTTATATCTCATCGGAGTGGAACTTTCACGCGTTTCAATGTTTATCCAAACATCTTGAATGAAAGTCCTACTGAGATTATCTTTTCCACATCTTGCTTCCCCAAGGACGAATGAATTCGGGGTCGAGTCAAGCTACGTGACTCGGTTAACAAAAACAAAGCACCTATCTTCTATCTTCTTTCTTATTTCTAACAACTAAGTGTGGGGGAGTTTCCTCTACTTGTTTGCCTTCTTTGTGTGTTATTTGCCTTTGTTTTCAGGAATCCCGTAGATCGTGATGATTGATGCGCTTGTTTTCAATCCAACCGCCCAATATCCGATCTTTGTTTTTAATGTTTATCCAGGGATATCTTTATAATCCTTCGTGTGAAACAAGAATTCGTTTCCACACTTGGATGGCGGTATTACCTTTTTCCATTCAATTGTTTCGGCTAAGTGCCGGTAGGTTGAATATTGAGGGCAATATTCAATTCTAAGTGTGGGGGGGAATTCTTGCGAATTTGACCAATTTTTTTTAAAAAAATTTCACATGTTGTACCTTTTAGTCCCTAGCACCCCCGTTTTGACCAAAATTTTAAAATTTTCACCATAATTTGCATAAAAAAAAAGAAGTGCTTTGCACATTAAATAATAATTTGCTATACATTAATGCCTCGGTATTAGTGAAAGTTTAGACTTGATTAGGCTAGAACAAGGGGAATCCCGACTCTGCTAGAGTGTTGATCTAGCTGCTACCCTTAACGTTTAGGCTAAGTTTTTACGATTTGTGCAAATGAAAATGCTAAGCGTAGAGTAGTTGGTTCTCTTTAGAGCTTATATAAGTAATCTATGGCTTTTCCTCCCAGGAGCTCCTAATTTGACTTAATAACCTGCTTCTTTTCAAGCTTTTGAACGTTAAAAACCGTTTTGTTAAGCAAAATAATTTTTTATACAATTTTGATATAGAGTACTAGTTCAAATTTTTATTTAAATTTTGGAACAAGCATACTTTCTTAAAATCTGAATAAGAATGCAAAGTGAAAGTGACAAGTTGCTTGAAAGTTGCAAAAGTTAAAGTTTTAAGTATAAAATAAGCTGCGGTTCGAGATCGGTCCTTGGATCCTTATTTCCTCAAGATGTAAGGTCTTGGAATTTTCCCGTGAAGCTCCGTTAGCAAGTGAAAAAAAAATGAAAATGAAAAAAAAAAGAAAAGAAAAGAAAAAAAAAGGGTGAAAAAAATTAAAAGAAAAAAAAAATGTATGTTGCTTGAATAAATGTTTATGTTATTTATGTTGCTTATGAATAAATGTGCGAAACTTGCTTGTTCTTAAATTTAAATCGGAAGTTGAACTAGTATTCGTCAAAAGTGTTTAAAAGTTGGACTTTGATTTGGAAATTTTTTACTTCAAAGACCCCGTGAGCTCCGATACTATTCTCGAGGGTGAAAACCTAGCCTCCTAAGTTTACTAAGGACAAGCTGAGAAGAAAGTCGCTACATGGAGTGATCTCACCTTTGAATCTCTAATTTCTAAATCATCGTCGGTTGCTATCTATTTAAGCTTAATATTACCTTAGCGGTAGCCTCGTAAATCTTTGGAATCGAATTCCCGCTGATTGCGGTACTATTCTCTGTGAGGTGTCAATAGCCCGGTCACCTAAAACCGTCTGGTTTGGGATGTGCCGAGAAGAAAGCCGCTACATGGAAAAGGCCCTTTCGATCCTTAAATTTCGTGGTTTCCGGTGATTTAATATTGACTTAAATAAATAACAACCCTAATAAGTGTCGATTTTTACGATCAAAATTTTGAAAACAAGCACACACACTAAACTTTTAATAATTGTGGGAGTGAAAAGTTAAGTCTAGACTTACATAGCTTACTAATATAAGTAGCGTTAGCATTTTGCAAAAACGTTTGCACAAGGGTTATAGACTTAGTTGGGAAGTAATAAAAAGAGGATGACGATTACAATTCCCCGGAGACACCCATATTGTGTGAATCCCGTTCCGTGATGCCATCTTTTGTAAATCAAGCATGTTATTTAATTTCATTATCATTTAAAATAGTTGAATGGAATAAGAAGTCAAAACGGGGTATACATGGTAAAATAATAAATCTTGTGATCCCTTCATTACTTTATATGATCGGATTGCTAGGGACTAGCAATTGCTTAGTGTGGGGGATTTGATATGTGCCTATTTACACATATCTTTTACCTCATTTAACGCACAAAAACGACCAAAAACACCCGAAAAGACCATATAATGTTACAAATATCCTTGAAAAGTGTTTTTGTGTATTTCAGGTACAAATGGATTGAAAGCAAGGCAAAAGTGAGCAAAACGGAGCTTGGATGGGAAAGCGGAGCAAATTGGAGCATTACCGGATCGACTCGACACGTTTTTGAAGAAAATTGAAGATAAGGACAAAAAGTCAACGTTGAAGTCAATCTCGGGATATCACATGGGGGTGAGCTTGGAAAACCAAACCAAAATCCTAAATTACCCTTTACACCCTCAACCCGACAAAATTACCTTTTTACCCTTCAAACCCCGAAACTTAAATGCAAAATCATTTTCAAAAACCAAAACTCAAAACCTTTTTCAAAACCGTTCAAAAATCAAATTTCATTTTTTTAAAATAAAATCACAAAATCATTTTTGTCAAAACCTTTTTTGTTAAAACCTTTTAAGTTTACATTTTTAGTATTATTATTATTATTATTATTATTATTATTATTATTATTATTATTATTATTATTATTATTATTATTATTATTATTATTATTATTATTATTATTATTATTATTATTATTATTATTATTATTATTATTATTATTAAAAAAAAAACCTACAAAAACATTTTCAGTTTTTATTTAAACTTTTTTTACTTCTACTAATTTTATTAAACATAACTAATAACTAAAACTAACCTATTAATCCTAAACTACCCTTAACCCATCACTAATCCCCTAGCCCTTTACACCCTAGCCCAATTCCAATACAAACTTAATCCAACCCACATCCAAACCCACCATTACTACTAAACCCTGCTACCCCGTTTTACACCGTTTGACCCTTTTCCAGTCAATCACACCCCTGCTTACCCATTCCCTCCAAAACCAAAAACAGACTACACCCATCACTTTCACCCTTGTAATCCTCCCCTGCTACAAGCCAAACCAGCTCACTGAAACAGGTGTTTAGAAATCAGTTAAGAAATGAAAACACAATTTCAACGGCAACAACACAATTAGGAATTCATAGATGAAAGAATCAGAATTCGAAAAAGTGATTGTTATTGGATAGATGTGGATTTGTTACAATGGAATGGTTGAGAAAGTTCTAGAGAGAAAACAATTACAATTCAGATGATGAAGAATGATAAAATGAAAGCTAAAAACTATTTATAGATGGAGATGAAGGATAGGAGAGTTTGGGGCGCCAAACTCCAGCTGTCTTTGCACAGTTTCACTTTAGATCCCTCAACTATGAAAGTTGTCATTTCTGGTCCTTGAGTTCACTTGTGTTGTAACANTATCATGAGCAAATACAAAAATCATATAAACATATATAAACACATGATCAAGAAAGAGTTATATATAAAAAAACCAACCTCATGAATAAAAGCTTCATGTTGAGGCTTCCCCAAGTCGGAAAACAAAGCATCACAAATGAGCTTCTCACTACTCTCCACCATTTTCAACAAGCTTTTCAACTGACCAAGCCTCCATTCATAGCTTTTGGTTTTTCCACTCGAAACTGCGCCTCGCATGTCCTTCACCAACGTTTCGGCTGAAGATGTGTCGAAGAGCGTTGACTTTTTGACTTGTTGCTCAGACGCCATTGTTGATGTTTTTGTTTTAGGAGCTAGTGTGAAAATATGATGATTTGATTAATTTAAGGAGTGTTTGTGTGTGTGGGTTTGTGTTTTTTTATTATAAGGAGATGATTAAGTGGAGTGACGTCATGGTGGGTTAGCGAATTTGTTTTCTTAGTGGCGTGATGTTTAAGAAATGTACGTGGGTTTAATTTTTTGGTTTTGATGGTGATGATTTGGAATGTTATGGGTAACGGCCATACATGTTAGCAACTTTGATCAAATTTAGGGTGAACTTGGACGTCGTAATCTCGTCGTCACATCAGCTTTCTAATACATCATTTTTTATGTGCTGTTTAATTCAAAATTTATTTTGATATACTTTTATAAGTTTTTAGTTTTTTACATTTTTAGTGGATTTATTTTATTTTGATTCAATTTTTTACAACTTTAATTTTCATTTCAATCAATACAATCTTGATTTGTCAAAATCATATACTTTTGGAGGAGTGTTTAACGGGTAAGAGATTGCGATGGTCTTTCTATATGAAGGGAATAATGGTGTCACGGGAAAGCTACAGGAAACCCAAGCAAACACATACAACTAACACATATACATTCGGATGATACGAATTCACCAAGTGGATAGGTAATTGCGGGGAAAGTGGGCTAACAATTCATTTACTATATTTATAATATAACTATATTTATCGCCGCCACTGTGCGCGGGCTAACTAGTCCTCTTTAACATCTCGTCAAAAACATATCCATGTTTCTTAGCATCTAAGTAACTGAATGGTTTGTGAGTGTTGTGTGTGAGTTTTAGTTATTAAATTATTTTTGTAGGATATGTATTTTGTAATCGTTTTATTACAAGCATTTGATCATGCATTTGGTATTAAAAAAAAGTTGTGTTGACGCTTAAATGACTTTGATCATGCATTTGATCATCATTACTACTAGTCTCACATGTGTGTACTAAATGTCTTTTCCTAGATCCTTCACCTTGCCAAATGTCTTTGGGTATGTTTGGCATAATTAAAACGATAATTATAACTTTATCATTTCTCATATAAACAATACATGCGAAAAGATGTTTCATCTACACTAGGATGAAATTATATTATAATGTCATGTGAATGTATCTAGGACGAAATGAAAATGACAAAGACGAGGCCTGTCATTTGTCGTCTATGATTGAGCATGGACAAATAATGTGGATCCTACATCCCCAGCACCTTCGATTTAAAATAAAAAAGCCAAATTTTTTAGCTGTTTAATGTTTGTATTTGTTTACATATTAATTTACAAAAATAACTAAGAGACCAAAATATTTGATTGGTTTTGTGCCTAAATCGATATGATTAGTAATTTTGCTAGTTTGTGAAGAAATGAGTCAACGTGATTTCAAGAGCAAAATGTTGCCACCTTAATTTAGACATATCAATTAAGCATGCGAATCTACTCTTAACCCTTTATAAACTCGAATTCATTGTTTTCGAAGGAGTTTTGGATTGTTTGATTATAAGTCACTAAAATACGTGTTGATTGTCTAAGGTTAAACTATTATGAAGTGCTACTTGTCATTAAAGTGCATGAGGTCATAGTATTTTAACCGGTCTAAACATTTTATGAAAGTTTACAAACCACAATTATATTTTGTGCACATTCAGAGTCCTATTCAATAACTAGAGCCCCCAAAAATGACATAAGCTTGATCTATATCTAACCTCTTGAAGTTGTATAACTTCTAGATGTCTAAAAAGTTTTAAATGAATTTAATAACATTTAATTTTAGACATATAATTTCAACTTGCGAATAAGTCTCGATCAAGTAAGTCATACGCTACCTTTATTTTAAACCGTCTTAAAAGAATATGATTTAAGTCATATCTAAATTGTTTAACCGATTGACCAATCAACCTCTAGTTGTTAGATGCTTGGATTTGACGTATCTTCAAATCTCTATAGGTAAATGTAGCTATCGAAACTAATAATGCAATTTAATCATGTATCTAGACAAATCCTGGATTTTCACAAGGGTGCTGTACAAAAATTGTTGCGCTAACTGAGTAATATCATAGGAAACGAAAGTAGCAAAAAAATATTAGAGGTTCGCACATACTAGAAAAAGACAATTTTGAAATTTTTCTGCACTTTGTAACATAAAATCAAGTGTAGCCCGTGCAATGTTTTCAAACTCGGGTCGACCCGGCCGGTTCAACCGGTCGGACCGTGCCCTGTCACAAAAACGGGTAAAAAAACCCGGGTTTCTAAAACCGGGTTAACCGGTCAGACCCGCTGGGCTTTCAGTGACTCGGGTCTTGAAACCCGCCCGAGTTTGATGTTTTTCAATATTTTTTTATAAAAACCGGGTTGACCCGGTCAAAAAAATTAAAATAAATAAATAAATGGAAAATGGTTGACCCAGCGGTCGAACCGGTACCTAGTGACTCGACAAGATCGATTAAAAACCCAGTTTTTAAAACATTGAGCACGTGCCACACGGCACCCATATGGGTCCCTCCATGTCTATACGTTGGTTAGCTACTTAATTATTTTTATTTTATTTCTATGAGTTACCAGATGTTTCTTTTCTTTGTGACATGAGAAATATCGTAGTAATATAGTTAGGTTGGTATAGCGTCCTCACCTATGTTTGCTACATCTATATTTCTACCTTTAAGAAAATCAAATAATTATCATTCTATTCATAATTATATTTCATTATTTTGATGTTCGAGTAAATGTATTTGAAGATTCTCCTACTTGCAGAATGATTGTGTTTGTAGTTTTTTCTTTAGTATATCATCAAACAAAACAAAATTTTAGAACGATGCAAACTTGGGGCAGGGGAACTTAAAAAGAAAATAACAAAACATTGGTTGAAATTGTTACTCCCTCCGTCCTAATTTATTTGTCCACTTTTGACTTTTAAAGTCTTTCTTTTACGACTTTGATCTTAAATAGTTTCTATTGTGTTATTTAATACTTAATGCAAAATATATGAATGGATTGAGTTTTAAATGTGTTTTCATTAGGTATAAGTTTCATCAAGTATTATAAAACACAAACAACAAAATTTAAGGTCAAAGTTAAAAAAGAAAGACTTCAAAAGTCAAAAGTGGACAAATAAATTGGGACGGAGGGAGTTTAAAGTTACACAAAATGTGAAAAAAACATTGTTAATATGATTTAATTACTAAACTATAAAGCAAATAATGCTTTCATGTTCTAATCTAATCAGTGTTTTAAAACCCGGGTTGACCCGGTCGGTTGAACCGTGAACTGGTCGGGTGACCGGAAGGCGGTTTTGAGCGAAAAAACCTGGTTGAACCGTGACCCAGTGACTCAGCTGGGTCAATTAAAAAACCGGTTTTTAAAACATTGGTTCTAATTACACTCCGGTTTAAAAGCTCGCGCAATGCCCCTTATTGTACCTCACAAACTCAAGAGCGGATCTAGTGTAGTCGAGGGTGTAACACGGGCTACACCCAATTTTAGCTCACGCGATGTAAATTTTTAAGAAAATTTAAGTATTTTAAATTCAGTTATGCCAAAATTTGTGCTACACCCTTCTTAAATTCCTTGATCCGCCACTAACTCTAGTAGATGGTATAAAAAAGTATCATAATTGAAGAAAGAGGCGACCTATAAAAATATGAGTTGCGATCCCTTGAAAAGTGAAAAAGATTAAAAAGTCTAGAAAGCCTATTATTTAGTGCCATTTGTCATCCACCAACTCTCTCCCATTTTTCTTATTAATTTCGGTTAGAGGGTATTTTGGTCCTTTTAACTCATTTTTTTTTATCCACCTCAAAACTTCAAATGTAAATAGCTTTCAAATGACAAACTTTTATGAAAAACCGATTTCACCATAATTTTTAAAATTTAATTCTCTTTAATTTGGTATCCATTATGATATGTGAATCGCAACTTTTTTTTTTCAATTTTTTAAGTGGGTGTTGATTTTCTTGAAATTTTTGGCATTTTCGGCTCCAATTTTGTCTAGTTTAAAGGCCGAATTTTGCAAAACTTTAAATACGAAAGTTCTAGCCTTTTGGCCATTCTTTACTTAGAAATTTGAATCATTCAAATTTGATATGATATGAGTGAGATATCGCACGTTAAAGATGACACCTTATTCATATTTAGTGCACACAAAGTGTTTGATAAAATGATTAAAAGAGATTTTTCTTATAAAAGTACATTTAAATCCACTAATTGGTGTACCACAATATATCTTTTGTTATTTTTAGCTTATTTTTTTTACTGATGAACAACCAACTGATGAACATTGTGATGTTTTTATAGAAACTGATGAACTGTATGTCTATTAAAAAAATACACTGTTGAACTGATGAACTTTATGATAACATAATAGCTAAAATAAACAAATTGGGGAACCTATGATAACATAATAGCTAACTGATGAACTTATTATAACATAATAGCTAAAAGTCAATAACTGATGAACCAAAAAAACATGAGCTAACTGATGAACCTATGATAACATAATAGTTATGTTAGGAATACGTTTTTTGTATGAGAAAGATTCGGTCACCCCCAGATATGATTAAGCATTGTTTAGCTCGTAGTAGTTATATTAGTTAGTAAAACGTAGATTAGTAGTATATTAGTTCGCGGAAGAAGGACGGGTCTTTACCCACTGTATACCTGATCCGCAGCCCAAGTGGCACGCCCAAGTGGCAAAAACCCATGTACATATAAATACCCTCTCCATCCTTGGAGAGGGTAAGCCTTCTCATAATCTATTTTCTTTTTTTTGGTTTTCTCTCAAGGCTTCACTTTCTTTCTCTCTATAACTTTCTCTCTCTACATTTCTTTCTTTCTTGCTTGCTTGTAAACGAACCAAACCACATGGATCTTTACGTGTTTTGAGCTTATCTAGTATCCTTCAATTGGTATCAAGAGCCATGGTTACATCCTAGGGATTGTAGGACTTGTAGTGTATGGTTTGTTTTAGTTTCTATTAGTTCTATATATACGATGGATAGATATTCAACAAACTGATGCTTCAAAAATTCGTAGTACGCAACACAGCTCCCCGGCAGCGGCGCCAAAAATTGATTGGTCCAAAACCGTCAGGTTTTATCACACAAACTAACCACTTGTGAATGGCTAATCGTAATAAAAATCCTGAATGTTCAAGACACAATACAATGAAGTCCTGAGGAGTTTGGTGTATCCCCGGGTCGTTTAAGTCCCAAAGAGATGTGATATCTTGAATAACAACGAATTCGAGATCAAAATTTGTCGAATAGAAAAGGGGTTATGAGTGTTTTACACTAGGGACTATATAAAAAAAAACACGGGAAATCAAATTACTTAAAAACGTAAAAGAACTTAAAAACGTATGTTTAGTTTAAAATAAACGTAAACGTACAAAACGAAAGATCGAATTTTTAACTATAGAAGAATTTGCATGTCTTAGCGACTTAAATGCAAATTAAATAAAAATAAAATATTTATTTATTACTACAAACTTATTATAAAGTTAAGAAAACTTAAAAACCTAAAACGTGTACGTTTACGTTTGAATAAACGTCTACGTACAAAATAAAAAGTGAAAAGTGATCAATATAACTCCCACAAATGTGAAATTATATTTTTATGATCCTAATGACTTAAGAAAATTATTGGAAAACTAAATATATTTATTAGACTTATTAATTAATTATTATTAATTAAAAACTATTTTAAACTATTTAATAATTACCTAAATACAATTAAATATTAATATAAGCTAAATAAATGAAATTTTAACTTTGAAAAATCTAAAATATTATAAAACTTATTTTAAAACTGAAAATATAATTATTACACTATTTATGTATTTATTATTAATTAATTACTATTTATTAATTACTAAAACTATTATTGATTTTTAATAAATACTAAACAAACAAAGAAAAATCTGAAACTTTTTCTAAAAATACACTAAGGTGACAGAAACTTAATAAAAATATAAAAAAAGCTATGTTGTTAACAAAAATAAGCAAATGGCTTAAGCTAATAAGATTAAATAAGCACTTATTCTATTTTTTATTCTTTTTATGGTTTTTCTTTTATAAAACTATTAAACTATAGTAAATAACAAAGTTTAATAAAGACAAAAAATTTAGAAGTGAAAAATAAGCAGTTGTGAGCTTATGAGTTTTTGGCAGTGAAGCTTTTGGCTTCACAGTGGAAATTTAAGCTTGAATAAGCTTTGAATAAGCTTTACACTAGGAACCAAATTGAAAGTAAGATGCTAATAAGTATAAGGAATAGGAAATAAGCAAAAAGATCAAGAATGAATCACTGAATAAGCTTGAATAAGCAATTAAGCAATTCAACTTTCACTGAGAGCCAAACACTCTTGCAGTCAACTATAAGGTCAACTTAAGCTTATAAAATAAGCTTAAAAAGCCAAAATGAATATTGGAGTAGCAAGACTGCCTGGTGGGCTTTCCAAAAAGCCAAAGCTTACCAAGTGGGGCCCACTGGATAGCTTTTTAGAAGCTATTGAAAATTGCCAAAACACACTGTATTGTTCACTTTACACAGAAATGGGACAAACAACAAGCTCCTTGCAGCCCTAGTGTAAGGACTTGAAAATGAAAAATAAGCTTTGAACTTTGAAAATTGGAGGAATAGCTTTA
>LBNU01003978.1:11381-21471 GCA_014162995.1 Artemisia annua | reverse complement strand
CACTAGTATTTATCTTTATAAGAGCCAAAGTACAAACATGAAAATCCACAGACCACCCACCGTAACTCTTCTTACTGACTCTTTGTAACCATTTCACTATGTTACCAAGGGGATGTATGAATACTATGGAAATAGTGGTAACGAATTTGTTATATGTCGTTATGATAGGATTGATTTCTGTTTGCAATTAAATTCGTCATAACGAAAACGGGCCTCAAAATGAACTAATGTGTTGTATGTTTTGGGCTACGAGAAAGCCACGAAAATTCTGAATCACCTCCAGGAATTGTTTTTGGGATCGTATGAATTAGAGAGTTATTTTAGGGTTTTGTTTTTCTTGTTTTTGGTAAGTGTATAAAAGAAATAAGAGATTTGCGTTTCAAGAATAGATGAGCCGTGATTTAGGCTAATAAAGGCTATCAAATCACAGGTTTAGAGCCCTTCCAAAAATATTTGACAATTATCCTTATTTCCTTTTATTTTGTACAAATTTTAAAATGTTATTTGGTTATAAAAATTCTAGGCGTGGGAATTAAATTAAATTTGGGCTTTGTAAATTTTATTGGACCAATCTAAATATATTGGATAAATTTTTAGGCCTTGGTAAAAATTTAGAATTTGTTTGGTGTAATTATATAGTTTTTATTAAATTTTTAAAATCCAAGGGTATTTTGGTAATTTTCTCAAGATGAAAATTTTAGGTATTACACCTAGTGTAAGGACTTGAAAATGAAAAATAAGCTTTGAACTTTGAAAATTGGAGGAATAGCTTTAGGAAAAGCTATAGGTTACAAGCTTAAGCTCAGTGATGAGCTTTTGGCAAGCTTGTGAAATTTGCCTATGAACACTGAATACTCAGTGTATGCAAAGATATTGGACAAAGAATAAGCTGGTTGCAGGCTTCTTAATTAAGCTTGAAAATGAAATTTAAGCTCTTGAGACTGGTTGCTTGGCTTCAAAAAGAAACAATTATCACAAGCTAAAGCTAATTGATGAACAAAATGCAAGCTTATGAAAAGTGCTTATGAAACTGTGCACAAGACACTTTCTCAGAAAAGTGCTAAAAGGATAAGCAAAATTAAGCAGTTTAACAAGCTAAATAAAAATTAACAAAAATACTATCATGCAGATTAGCAACAAGATTTTATGAATCCAAAAGCTCAAGTCCTATAATCCAATATTAAGTTCATAATAAAATTCACATGTTTATTCAAAAACTTTTTCTAGGAACTTTTGACTTTTTGATTTGAGCACTAACTTTGACTTTGGTGAACTTCTACCCTAATTTACTGATTATTTATATTATATTAAGCTATAAGATCATGAAATTAAGCTAGAGTAACAAGTATTAAGCTAGTGTGTAGATTATGGATTGAAAATTCTAAACAGACAACAAATTACAAAAGATTAAACATAATTTTGACTTTTTTATTAATAAGACCTAAGTTTAGTTATTGACCTAAGTTAATATGACCCTAATAAACATGCATGAACCAAAAGTGACAACAAACACAACCTTAATCACATAAATATCAGCTAAACCAAACAGTCCTTAACAAAGACTCAATTGTGATTTTCACTACACTAGGTTAATTCAGGGTTCGATATTGATCTAAAAGGTTTAAACATGATAACTTATGACTATTTAAGCATAAAACATCAACAATAACAACATAATTCACAAGACTCACTAAAATGGTATTTTAACTGTGAAATTAAGTAAATGAGTAATAAAGAGTTCTAGTAAGCAAAAGAGTACACTAATGCATCATATCATCTCACATATACTAAACAAACATGAAACACCATAGATAAGCAGAGTTTAAGCAATTGTACAGTGATTTGCCAAAAATGAGAAATTGGCTTACAAATGGCTTCAAGGTGTTCAACTGAAATCCAAGGACCAATAACCACACCTATAGCTTACCAATAAGCACTAAACCAAGGGCAATCCACAATACACCCTGCTCCAGCCATCTTCTTTCATTCTTCTGAAATTTTTTATTTATCAACTATTTTTTATTTTTGAGTATTTTTTATCTCTAAGTGATACTGATTAATTAGACTTCTAATAGCTTATATAAGCTATGTTAGGAACTTATGTGAGCTAAAAAGTCCAATAACATCAACAATAAACAACATTTAAGTTAACATGAGATTTGGAGTACAAATTTGCATAAACTGAAAAAGAAACTTAACACTGTAATTGAAGGCTTGAAAAAGATTTATTACACACTGATATCACTAACAAAGGAACTTGAAAGCTTAAATTCAACATTGGAAATTTAGAAACAACTAAGTCGACATACATAAATAAAAATTACACTAGATATCTCACTAAACTGCTCCTTTCTTGATCTTTATAGATATTTTTGCTTCCTTGTCGACCTCTAAGTCTTTCCCACTTCATCTTGACCATTGAATCCTTGAAATTCATCAGAAACGTCCATTTGGACTTTTGGCACCAAAAAGTCTTTTGAACAGTTGGGGAGGTTTGAGACTAATTAAAGCTTCTTGTTTAGATGTGGAGGTGGAGGGGAAAATAAAGGTAAGGTTTAGTGGTCAAGTGGTGAGAGATTTAGCAAAATTCAGTTTTGTGAGAGGAACAGTGAACTGGTCATGGTGGAGATGCATTTATTGCATCATGATGATGAGGTGTAGGAGGTGTGAGGGAGGAGTAGGTAATGAGGTGGAAAGGTGGTGGACAGGTGGTGGTGGTTTTGCACAGTGGTGGTGGTTTGCAGTGTGTGAGGGAGGAGGAAGAAGAAAAACGGGGGAGTGGGTTTGACCCTGGTATTATATAAAAGGGGGTTTTTGTTTTGGGCTTTTGGACTGGGCCTAGGGAAAAAGGGAGGGGTGTTGGGTTTATTGTTTATTGGGTTTGGATTTTGGGTTTAGTAATAGATAAGTAAGGGCTGGTTTGGTTTTGTAGAAATAAGCCCAAGGACTAATTGTGTATTTTCTGATTTCTTGAGGGACCTGAATTGTAATTTCTCCAAAGTTATCAAAAGGACCAATTATGCCATACAAGAATAGTACAAGGGTAATTTTTGATATTTTCCAATTTTTTCATACCCAGGGACCATTCTTGCCAAATTTGCAACTTGAGGGGCCTTTTCTGCCAATTTGTGANTGGGTTTATTGTTTATTGGGTTTGGATTTTGGGTTTAGTAATAGATAAGTAAGGGCTGGTTTGGTTTTGTAGAAATAAGCCCAAGGACTAATTGTGTAATTTCTGATTTCTTGAGGGACCTGAATTGTAATTTCTCCAAAGTTATCAAAAGGACCAATTATGCCATACAATAATAGTACAAGGGTAATTTTTGATATTTTCCAATTTTTACATACCCAGGGACCATTCTTGCCAAATTTGCAACTTGAGGGGCCTTTTCTGCCAATTTGTGAAAACTTTTATCCAGGGACTAAAAATGAATAAGTTTGATTTCCCATGGACTAATATTGACTTTTTATTCATTTTAAACCCTCAAGGACTGGTTTTGCCAAAGTGTGAAAGTTCAGGGGCCTATTTTGCCATTTTTCAAACTTGAGGGACCAAAGTTGTCATTTTGCAATTTTTAACTTTAAAGGATTTCTTTTGACAACTTGTGAATCCCAAAGGACCTTTGATGATATTTTTCATGTTTTGAATAACCAGGGACTAGTTTTGCCATTTTATGAAAGTTCAGGGACTGAAACTGCCAATTATGCAAACTTGACTGTTTTTCATCAGTTTTCAATCCTTTTGTATCTGAAACACATAAAAACACAATTCAAAGATATTTTATGTATTTTGTGGTATTTCTGTGTGTTTTCAGATGTATTTGTAGTCTAAATGTGATAGAAATGATGAGTATTTGCACACTCATCAATCCCCCACACTAAACTATTGCTAGTCCCTAGCAATCTTTTGAAAAAATTTTAATGGATTTTGTCTCTTTACCAAAAGCCATCACTTCTGGAGTAGCCAAATGTTTCAGTTCAAGTAAGAACCATGGTACATTGATTTGAGGGGGAGAATGAAATGGTCTTATGAACGTGATAAATTGACAAGTTCTGTGTTGACAGCTGATGCTTTTAAATCAAATGATATGGATGATAATGAAACTTTTAACGAACTGTCAAAAAGATTTTTGCAACTTGAAAAACATTGTATTTCACTTGAAATCGCAATGCAACAAAAGGAAGAAAGTTTTCAAACTAATCAACCATGTAAAAATCCGGAACTTCCTGATTTCCGTGAATACTTTATGATTAATGATTTGAAAGCTCAACTAGAAACCAAGAACTTGACAATCCGACACCTGAAAAACCGTATTACTGAGTTGAGTGATATGTGTAATGATATTAAAGCTAAACTTGTCAGTAGTGAGATTGCAACTAGAAATTTTGAGACTAAAATGGCTAAATTACTGTTGGACAATGAGTCTTTGAATAGAAAATGTAATAACCTGAATGAGTTTATCAAAGATAAAGTACTAAGGCTGCAGTACAAATAACCTCTTGGACTAACAAATATGATAACTTCAAAGCACAACTTCAGGAAGTGGGCTTAACTGTAACAACAATTAATCATGAGCTTGGAAAAGCAACAATGAATAGTGAGAACACTAAGTCTGCAAAACCATCAATCTTGGGGAAACCAGTTCTTCAAAGAAATAGAAATCAATCAGTTACTAGACAACCAAGTGCTTTTAGGTCTGAACGAGCAAAATTTTCGAAAACCCGGTTTGCCTCCCAAGTTGATGTGGAACAGTTTTAACTAAATC
Organism: Artemisia annua; assembly: GCA_014162995.1. Classification (NCBI taxonomy): domain Eukaryota; kingdom Viridiplantae; phylum Streptophyta; class Magnoliopsida; order Asterales; family Asteraceae; genus Artemisia; species Artemisia annua. The sequence goes on along the minus strand of LBNU01003978.1, from coordinate 16,705 downwards.
AGTCAACACACAGAATCTGCCAAATAAAATTGCTTCTAGTTCTGTCACATTTCAACAAGGTGATTCCCCTTCACCCAGCTCCCTTAGGATCAGTTCAAAAACAGTGTCAAAACTAAGCACACAAATTCTAAGTTCTTATGACCTGTATAAGTACTGTGATCTAGAAAAGGCTAGGAAAAGAGCACAACTGCATAAGGATGGAATCTTGGGTTCACAACCACTTTTGATGCTTCCTGCTTTAGTAAAGAACTTGGCTAAGTTCCAACCTGATAAGCATAGGATTTATAGAAAGTCATCTTCAGTGCATAAGAAGATTACTAAACCTAGTTCTTGCCTAAAGTGGATTCCAACCGGTAGAATTTTTAAGCTCATTGGACTTATATGGATTCCAATCAGTAAGGAGATTGCTAATGACAATCCCATGGTCAGCCTGAATACCCCGAAGGGTTTGGATACTGTTATCACTAACCCATATACATGAAATCTAGCTTGTGACAATGCAGGTGGTCCATACTCAAGTGCAAGTACTTCAAACATTTGCCACACAAGAAGGCACAAAACATGGAAACCAAAGAGACACAAATCTCCAATGTTGGGAGATTCTACATCTCATCCTTGATGCACTCTCTTCTATGACTTCTGAGCATATCTACTCAGGACTCGGGCTTTCACTATATGCTTTACCCTCCCATATACTTGTGTTTTGTTTTCTCTTCAATCAATGCACTCTGATTTGGTTTAAAATCAGGTTATTGATTGAGGGGGAGAATGAAATGGTCTTATGATTTGCTGTGTTTTGCTTTTCATGTTTGATTATGTCGTCTTGCTTGTTGCTTTGTCACCCTGTGTATGAGCTATGTGCCTATGTTTAGTTGCTTGCATTATCTTAAGGACTTGTTTTGCCATATTTTATACTTGTGCAGCGGTTTGTTTAAGTTGAGGGACTTGGTTTGACAATGTTTGAAACTACTCATGGTACCATATAAGAGGCAGCGGTTAGATCATAACTTGCATTTTTTTTTCAAAACTCTCTCTCTCTCTAAAACTTTCACAAACCTCCACTCATCTCTCTCTAAAACCGCTGCATAATCGTCCGTATCTGTTACATATCTCTTTGCTTGCTATCTTTCCTAGGTATGTATCGGTTGTTTCTTAGATGTTTTTAGCTCTCATTTCATGTGCCTATGTGTCCTCCCTTCTTTATTTGATTCGTAGATTAGCAGTTAGGCTTATATTTAGATGTTGGTTGTTAGACGTGTTGCTAAGGATATTGTTGCTCACCATAGTGGTTTAGTAGTGTGTTTCTAGGTTTTATTGCACTCTATGATTACAATGTATCTAGGTGAGGTGCCTTTAGGCTTTGCGTATAATAAGTTCTTGGTAGCGGTTACTTTTGTTCTTGGTAGCGGTTACTTTTTGTTCTTGGTAGCGGTTTGCTTATAATATGTTCTTTATAGCGGTTAGTTTACCAGAGGTTGAGTTACCAGCGGTAAGATTCACCAGCGGTTAGTTTGTCTAGCGGTTAGTTTGCCTAGCGGTTAGTTTACCAGCGGTTAGGTTTACAGCGGTTAGTCTTACAGCGACTAGTTTTACCAGCGGTTAGATATACTAGCGGTTTGGTTTCCCATCGGTTTATTAGTATAGTGGTTATATTGTGGGTCTTGGTCTGTGCTTTTTGCTCTATACTCTTCTCGTTGGGTGTTTGCCTTGTCTATGTGTCTATTTATGCATGTTCTAACTATCACATCCTTCTTGGCTCTTCTTGTATGAATTTTGGTGTGTGCAGAACATAATGACTGACTCCCACACTCAAGGATCCTCAGCCACTCATTCTACTGTACCTTCTCGTACTGATGACGAGATCTTGCCTCACCAAGATTGGGTTCCGATTGGGAAAAGCAACTGCTATCTCAAAGCTGTCAAGCCAAATGATAATCCTATCCTCAAAATTGCCATGGATATTCTGAAACAAACGACATTTTTCCCGGCATTCACCGCATCCTCAACCATTCCTTTTATCTATATACAACAATTCTGGAACACTATTCGGTATGATGGTTTAACAGGGGCTTACAGCTGTCAGCTAGATGAACAGTGGGTAACCATCACCAAAGAGACTCTGGGGAGTGCACTCCAGATCTTGCCCACTGGAGATAACATCGTTTACACACCACCACCTAACCCTGATACGCTTATCAAATTCATTGATGAATTAGGTTACCCCTCAAAGGTTGTCACCCTGTCCTCTATCTCCACATATGATCTATATCAACCCTGGAGGGCCATCATCACACTCATCAACCTATGCCTTACGGGTAAAACTTCGGGTTATGAAAGACTCAGAGCTCCAGCACTTCAGATACTTTGGGGAATTGTAAACCAGAAAAACATTGATTTTGTAGAAAGAATATGGGAAGAATTCACTCACTCCATTCACTCTTTCCTGGAAGACAAGGCAAAACTGGCTGTTAACAGAGACAGCAAAAAGAAATCTTCTAGACTTCTTATTCCCAGCATCAGATTTACCAAGCTCATCATTTCTTCCCTACAACGCACACTTCGCTTTCCTACCAGAGCCGGCTCACCACTCCATCTGTCTGAAGATGAATATTCAGTGGGCTTCCTGAAATACGCCAGGGGCACTGACTCCTCCCAAACTAACCAGTTAACCAGGTCTGGTCAACTAAGTCAAATGAGGGAGAGAGTGATTAATATATGATCCATTTAAAGCACAGTGTACACACGGGTCGTTATGTCCCAGCGAGATTGAAATTGTGTTTTGGGAAAACGTTCTGGAATGAGTGATTAGGAATAGTAACCAGATTAAGAATGATTATTTGGAGTTTTTAACTAAGAAAATGATAATAAACAAAATTCTACATTAGAGGGAAACAAAATTAGGCTTGGGGAAAACCTAATACAAACAGACTAATTACGTAAATGGAAAAAGGTTAAATTTAAAAAATTACAAACTACAGGGGGTGAAAATGCAGCTTTTTCAAACTTAAAATAAAAAGAAAATTAAACAAAAAAGAAAATTATTTTTTTGATTATTTTATTATTTAAATATTAATTAATTACTAAAACTATTTAAAAAGTTAATTAAAACTAATTAAAGTTAAACTAAAAATGATTAAGATTACAATTAAAATTATAAAATTGCAAAATTAATTTCTAAAAATCTAAAATGACTTAAAAGAAATATAAAAATTGAAAATAAATATTTTTGTCTTTTTCTGAATTAAATATTAATTAATTACTAATTATGCTGATTAAACTAATTTAACTAATTTAAATTACTAATAATACTAAAAATGACTTAGATAATTATGAAATATTCTATAAATCTAATTAACCATTACAGGAATCCTAAAAATTATAAAAAATTTATAAAAACTATTTTTACACTATTTTATTAATTATTTATATAATTACTATTTAAAAACTATTTAAACTAATTTAAATGAGAATAATAGTAACTGAACAGAGAAAATTACAAATCCAATTTTTACAGAATTGAAATAATGTGTACAAGCTAGAGAAATTATAAAATGGATCTGAGATTAAATTTAAACACTTAAACTATTTTCTTTTTGGTTTTTTAATTAAAACTATTTTAACTATTATTAATTATTATAAATACTAAATGAAAAGATAAAAATCTAAGAAAAGTATTATAGATACTACAAGTGACAGGGAACTTATGAAAATTATAAAAATGAAAATTGCTTTTTGAAAAAGCTAAAAAATAAGCCAAATGGCTTAAATAGAAGCTATCACTATTTTTAAATTGATGATTTTTGGAGTTTTCTTTTTTGACAGATGATTATATGCTAAAAATGAACAACTTTTGTGAAAACACTTTTTATGAAACTCAAAATTAAGCACTTTGGACACTAATTTTGTTCACAGATTGCTAAAATGAAAACGAAAATGGGAAAAAGCTCTTAATAAGCTAAAAGGGCTAAACCAAGGGCCAAGGAATCTATAAACAAGCTAGGTAAACTGGAAGGAAGCTAAAATGACAAGAAATGGTGACCAAATAAGCCAAGAACACAAAATAAGCAATCTCAAATTTCCACAGAACAATCAAAAGAAACCAAATGGGACAAACTGCAGGCCTATGTGGGACCCACAGTGATGATCCAAGGTCCAAAGGGAAACTTGATTTGAAAAATAGGCCAAGTGAGCTTTCAAATAAGCCAATAAGCAGAGCTTATGGCTCACTGAGTAGCTTGGGGTGAGCTTATGAAGTTTGGTTCAATTACACTGATGGAACTAGGTAACAGATTGATCTAACAAGTGCACAGGCTCACAATGGGGCAAACTTAGGTACACACAAGCTTAAGCAATCCAAAACAATGACAAAAAACTAGAAATACACACTGGATCAAACAAATATCAAGAAATCAATATGCACAAATCTATACTGATGAATCGGTACAGATACTTGGTAAAGGCAACAAAAAGAGGAACAAATAAGCACAACAAATAAGCAGTATAGGCTAAACCAAATATGGGTCCAAAAAAACAACCAAGGTGGCTATCCAAAACAACAAAGATCAAACAGGTTGGTTAAGAAATGAGCAATTGGCGGTCTTAGAAAAGTTGGGTGAGACTGGGTGAACAGGGGAGGCTAATGGCTTGACAGACTAGTTCAAGGGTGATTTTTAATGACCAAATGAGTTTGAAAACCAAATATTTTTGTTGATTCAGATACACAAGCAACCAGAGAACCTATAACAACAAGAATTTTTCATTTTCAATCCACATTAAGTATTGTGCAGACCCTTAAATATCTGTCCATTTTGACCTTTGAACTTTTTGACTTTTGAGGATTTTGCAAAACTTTGACTTTAATGAGTTTTGATTGTATCCTAATGATTGAAAATGATATATTAGGCTAAAATGAGATTAAATTTAACAAGCTTAACAACTATTTAAATGATTTGGATGATCTTGATTTCTAAATCTCTAACAGTGGATACTTAAGATGAGATCAAAGATCTATTTTGACTTTTATCACACAACTCTGAGATTTTATGGTATAAGTGAACTCCTAGGACCTATATTGACATGTTCCAACAATAATTAACAACAAGCATACACTGGAGCACCCCTTTATCAGCAAATCCAAACAGTCCGTAACACAAACTCACATGAAACTTTTCAAAGCTAGACACTTATTTAACCTATGACACTGAATGAACAGGGCATATTATCACATAATAAACTAAAATGAGTAAATAAACACCAACTAGAACAACAATTACCTAAGATTACTATGATGCAAATCTATTCAGTGAAATGGATAATCTGAGAAA
>LBNU01003977.1:0-16681 GCA_014162995.1 Artemisia annua | reverse complement strand
TCTAGAGCCACGAGATACATCAAAAGATCTCTTAGGTACACTTAGTAATCTTACATTGGTTGTTCTACATCAATGGACATCAATTGTAAATTATCGAGTCCTTCGCAGATCTTAGCAATCTGCCTAGAACGTTCATGAGGGATTTACTTAGGTATTTCTCGAATGATTGAACGGAAATCCTGCCAGGGTCAACATCAAACAGCCCTGACAGCAGGTCACTTCGGTAATTCCTCGTGGGTTACGCTTAGTGTTTATGATGGCTTCAAACGGTCTACAGTCGTGGGGTGATCTCCAGCGACTCACCTAATCGTGGGTGTACTTAGTTGTGCCCGTGTAAGCTCCTTAGGGAGTATCCGATTAGGAACGGCCTTGGCGCGAATTAGAAGGAGTCTTCACACTATGCTGTTGACGAATTCTAGTTCAAACCTGTAAGTACCGGTTGTATTATTGCTAACTGTCTTATTTCAGGTACAAATGCCATCTAGAACACCACCTCCCATGTGCTCATACATACATCACAATGCCGATGAAAGCTCAAAGAATTATCACAGTCCATAGGAAAGATTCTACGACAACAATCATGAATCTTCAACAACAAAGACAAAGAGCTACGAATGCATAACTACAACACAGTCAAAGATGTATGAGCATGTCGGAACGGAGCGAATTCATTGGAGACACCGAAAGTGATGTATGGCGGATTACTACATCATCTATCATTTTCACATCAACAAAGACAAAGAACAAAGAATGATGAATCACTTCTACTACAATCATTTTGAAGACGTCTAAAGCTACAAATGTCAACAGTTAAAGTTCAAAGACAAAGACGTCAAGCAACCTCGATGACCGTGACGAACTTCTAGCCTTCAACAATCCTTCATGACCTATCCTTAGGGGGAGATTGTTAGGATCATAGTTTTCAACTATTCAGTCAAGTCTCGGTCATTTCAGTCAATGTAATGGGTTGCTAGTATTATCTTATTTAGCTACGTTATTTAGTTAATCGTATGGTTATTAGTTAAGTCCAATAAGGTGTCCAATGGGCCTTGAAGCCCACGACTTAGATGATAGGGAAGGAAGGGAGTGTTAACGGAAATCTCATCTCATTTCTTTCATTTGAATACTTGTGGTTACTAATATGGTGACCTAACATTATGTTAAAGAGAAAATGGTAATACAAGGTTATATACTGTTTGTTTTACTAATTGATCGGAGTCGATTATCTTGGTTTAACTTTACATGTGTATGCACTTGATGTTCATTAGATCGAAAAAAAAAGAAATTGAAGCAGATGATGAACCCCCGCGTAGTGTATTGCGGATCAAAGGAAGGCAAAACAAAGACGTAGAATCTCCAGATGCTGAGATTAGTTCATTGGCAGATAAACTTGTAAATTTCACTGCAAATTCGATTATTATGCTTTTATACCGGCAGCATTAACTTTGTACTAGCGGTACTAACTTGTATAATAGCAGTACTAACTTTTAATACCAACAATTCCCATATTTTTTTGCAGAAAGAAGCTGATGAAAAGATCAAGGAAGGAACCTTGGATGTTGATGGTGGCACTGACGCCATGACAGTTGTGTTTGGTAAGGAAAAGGAAGGTTATGCAAGAGGAGTGGGAAGTGGAGTTACATATAAGAGGTATTTTGATCTTCCTCGAAGAAGAAAAGAAACTGATGAAAGACTTGAGTTACTTCAAAATCAACTTGATACTGAGAGACGTGAGCGTCTAAAAAAAGATCTACTGGTCAAGCAACTGTCCAATGAGATGTCAGAAAAAGATGTATTGGTCAAGAAATTGTCCAGTGAGATGGCAGAAACAAAGGGAATGCTTGCTAACCTGATGAGTGAGTTGAAATCACAAGGGATGAAGTTGAATATGCCATCTCAATTGCCATTAGACTCAGAAGTAAGCCATTTTTTATGTTGTTAACAATTTCATTTTCTAATGCTAGCACTATTGTATTTCTTAATTTATATTGCAGGTGACGACTCCAATGGCCATTAATAATATAGATATCAGCGCTAATGAAGTGGCCGACGGAACTCAGTCAATTGTTGGTGTACGTGCTAAAGATGTGATCATTCAGAAGAAGCCTAATGGGATTGAAACTTTGGAAAACATAGGACCGGTAATGGAAACAATGGTAAGGAATAAAACATCCCCCTTTGATTTTTTAATTTTACATACATGACTAATGTACCGTGTTTTATATATACATATAGGAACAACGTGTTAAAAATGTTAAGAAAATGCCTAAGTCACGACAAAACGGGTCTGCAGATTTCCAATCACAAGGAGATGCGTCTCCAACAAAAGAACTACCAAAAGTATGTATTTCAACATGTTTCTTGTTATTATTATTTTTTTTTAAATAATCTACCGTGTTTAATATATACGTATAGGAACCTGTTATAAATGTCGGACCTAAGAAAACGGCTAAGTCACGACGAAACGGGTCTCCAGCTTCCCTATCGCAGGATAATGTGTCTCCAACAACACAAGCACTACCAACAGTATGTATTTCAACATGTTTCTTGTTATTCTTTTGTTTAAATAATTTAATTCTGATATATACATGCAAAAATTCTTTTTTTTTAGACAATCAAGTGCAAACTGTGGCACATAAAGAAACAAATATTGTTGCTTTGGGTACCATATACAAGACCCTAGGAAAACAAATGCTGCATAACCAACCACTCCCAAATAATTGCTACAGAGTCTCAATTGATCAATCATTAGTGGATGCAGCATGCATACCGGACGTAAAGAATAATGGGTTTAAGACAGTTAAGGAAAGAAGAGGTAGTTTCTTTGCATGGCCAAAGGATCAAGTTAGTCTTGATGAGGAGGTACATACATGTGTTTTTTCAACCTACATATGTATAATTCTTCATATTTAATTCAATGTTTGATACAAGCGTCTTTTGTTTACTACAGGTTACACCACCAACTACGAAACTAAAGGTTAGTGGAAACAATCCCGGACCAAAATTACAACCGAAGCGCAAAAATTATGTCTCTAGTGCAAACGTGCAAGCGCAAGTTAAGGCGGCGAAGAGTCAAAAGGTTTTAACTTTTGGTAGTTGAAAATTTGATATATGCGACATTACAATTGTATATATATTCTAGTTTTATTGAATTTGAAATTGCTTTTTGTTTTTAATTCTGTTTTATTTATATACTAGCAGTAGTAACTCTGATCCAGCATTACTAACTTAGTACTAGCAATACTAACATCATTGGTCACTCTTTCTTTAATTCGATGTGTGACTAAATATTACAAAATGCCACACAAATTAAAAACTCATGTGAATATTTGATGAACATTAGTCACACAAAACACACATGTCTGCACTTTAAACATCATATGGTCATACTTATTAACACTTTTGGCCACTGTTTGCTTAATTGTATGTGACTAAATACCCAAAACCAACATGGTTTGTGTGACTAAATATTACAAAAGGCCACACAAACATAAAATTAATTTGGCCATTGGATGATCAATAGTCACACAAAGTACAAATTTCTTCACTTTAAACAACATATGGTCACACTTATTTACACTTTTGGCCACTGTTTGCTTAATTGTTTGTGACTAAATACCCAAAACAAACATGGTTTGTGTGACTAAATATTACAAAAGGTCACACAAACATAAACTTCATGTGGCCATCCGATGATCAATAGTCACACAAAATACAAATTTCTTCACTTTAAACAACATATAGTCACACTTATTAACGCTTTTGGCCACTGTTTGCTTAATTTAGAGGTAAAACGTAGTGCGTGTTGCAATCCACGCGCATCAAGGCCACACAAACATAAAATTAATGTGGCCATTGGATCATCAATAGTCACACAAAATACAAATTTCTTCACTTTAAACAACATATGGTCACACTTATTAACGCTTTTGGCCACTGTTTGCTTAATTGTATGTGACTAAATACCCAAAACCAACATGGTTTGTGTGACTAAATATTACAAAAGGCCACACAAACATAAAATTAATGTGGCCATTGGATGATCAATAGTCACACAAAATACAAATTTTTTCACTTTAAACAGCATATGGTCACACTTATTAACGCTTTTGGCCACTGTTTGCTTAATTGTATGTGACTAAATACCGAAAACAAACATGCGTTGTGTGACTAAATATTACAAAAGGCAACACAAACATAAAATTCATGTGGCCATTTGATGATCAATAGTTACACAAAATACACATTTGTTCACTTTAAAGAGCATATGGTCACACTTATTAACACTTTTGGCCACTTTGTTTTAAATTGCATGTGACTAACTCCAAAAAAGCAACACCCATTGTGTGACTAAATCATCACAAACGTCACATTTATTGTATATTCATGTGGCCACAAGACGGGAAATAGTCACACATAATACACATTTACTAGAAAGAATCATCTCAAATGTCACATATATTATATATTTATGTGGCCAAAAGACGAACAATAGTTACTCTCAAAAAACATTCGTGTGACTATAAGGTGTTTACGGTCACTGATACTGACTAATCCAACAAAACTTGTGCCTAATTTGTCACACATATTCGGGGTTTTGGTCACTCTTTTTCGATGGAAAATGCCACGAACTCAAAAATGTGACCATATGCCACCTACGGTGGCGGGACCTTTAGTGACACACAACGAAAAAAAGTGTGTGACTATATGCATATCGTCACACATTTTTGGCGTGACCGATACAACTTTTTGTACCGGTGTGTGGTTTGATCTTTCCATCCCTATCTTTCATTTCATTTCATTACATTATTTGCACTATTAGATTATACTTATTTATATTTGCTCATATTGTTCAAGAATTGAATCCACATAAGATCGAATCAAGGTTTTAATAAGAAACTAAAGTTTTTCAAAATAAATTAAAAAGACGTAAAACTATTCAACCCCCCTTCTAGTTTTCCACACACACATACGAACTCGAGATGAAAGCTTAGACAAAGTTCAAAATTCGGACGCAAAAGACGAGTTATCAAGACTAACACCACACGAGACATTATCTTTTTTCTTCTTTTTTTCACCTCCCCCACCCGAATCCAAGAAACCCGATTTCATACTCACATCAAGTACATACATCAAACAAGACGACACACGAAGCGTCTAAGTCTTCAAAATTACGCAAAAAATCCTAACAAAAATTAGTGTTTGTAAACTAGTTCAAGCTTATGAATATTAACGATTAGACAAAGTATTAACGATGAGCCAAAAAAAACTAACAAGTACGTCCAAGCTTATGAATATTAACGATGAGCAACAAATAAAAACATTGTCATATAGATTAGTTGAGAAGCTTAATGCTTAGACTATACTTGAATGCGACTCTGACCATCGATGTATACAGTTATAAGAATAAGCGTATACAGTTACATTGTGTTCTCAAAGAAAAAAAAATAAGAAGAAGAAAATGAAAGTAAAGTAAAGAAAGAGAGATGAAGAAAGTTGACTTTCACCCCAAAAGTAGGGTGAAAGTTTTATAAGCAAAATCCTCTTTTCATTTATTTGCTTTCACTTTCCCTCTTCAAAAAACTTGAGAACACAAATATTCCTCCCTTTTACTTAACTTGATAACATAGTATAAGTGCTTTATTTTAAAAAAAAAAAAAAAAAAAAAAAAAAAAAAAAAAAAAAAAAAAAAAAAAAAAAAAAAAAAAAAAAAAAAAACGTTTAGATCACTCTCTAACTATCCAATGATTGTACGGAAGTTCGGGTTAAGAAGATTATTATTGTTTCATATTTGTAGGTTAATTTCTGAAACACTTTATGTCACAAACTACTTCAAACTGTAGACATGCATTCATAGATTAATAGATGCCATTCAACCATACTGAAATCACTGATTTCATGTTTTATTCTAGCTCATTCTTCATCAATTTCCAAAATTTCAATGGACAATGATTGTTTCTTTTTCTTCAAGCCTGGATCATTAGTCTACAAATGGAAATTAATTGGAAGATGCAGATGTTGATGTTGATAAAACTTTATAGAGGGGTTAGGTAAAGTTACACCCTAAATTGGAGTAACACGTATGCCTAGAAAAAAAAACAAAAAAAATACTTGTAGCTAATATTGATATATATGTTTTTGTTTCAACCATTTATAGAATTTAAAAAAATAAAAAATAAAAAATAAAAAATAAAAATAAAAAACACATTTTTTTTTTTTTTTTTTTTCATTTCACACGTTGTATAATACTGGTAGGGTAAGCCCGCCCTTTGTTGCGGGTTCACAAAATTCTTTCATTTTAAAGAAAAATGATGTACAAACACAAGCTTTTGTTTATCACAATAATTATTATCATTTACTATGCATACCATACTTACTTTATATTATTGTTTAGTCATATACTCGTGTTTAATCAAACTTTTCAGTATTAAAAGTTTAAAACTGACATATACTTACACAAATGCTTCTTTTAAAACGAAGTAAACAAAAATAAAAATTAAACGCCGTAAAGTATTTATCAAGATTGCAAAGTTTCAAATTAAGATTTCTTGTTACTATCTTTTCTTTTATTTATCTAACAGTACTATCAAATATTGTTCTATTAATAAGAATATGATTTCAGATGAAAACTATTATGGGTTCATTACCCAAGGCCCTTGATCTAGTGTTATGTGAGTTGCTCATCAACCTAGAGGTTGTGAGTTCAATCCTCGCTGGATGCATTTTTGAGATATATTGTGAAATAGGTGGTATAGGTGTGAAAAAAATCGTGGATTCATTTTTTTGATCAAATTATTAATTTGTAACTTAGAAAAAAGGTTTAAGAGGAAAAAGCATTATGGGCACACTGTGGTATGGGTCAAAAACGTTGGCTAGAGAAGTGGGCCATAAACAATTTTTCAACAAAAATTCTGCGAAGTACATGAATCATGAATGGAACAACGGTATGCATTTGAAATTCATTTGAGCTAATGAGACTATCTGATCGCCATTCGCCAAACATGTTTTAACATATTTACTATGCAAATAGTTATTATATTTAGATTTAATTCATTACCTGTTAAAAAAAATCTTTCATTGTACGTAGAATACAAATAATCACCGTAACTATCAATACTAACGTTTATGGATCAAAACAACGCCGTTTTGGCACTATACGGCGCCGTTCTTTTATTATTTATTTTTTTTTCCCTCAATAATTATTATTCCCCTATTGACTTATCAATCTCAATTCCATAAAAGGTGTAGATTGACGGGAACACCCTGACCCCGGGTGTTTTTTGGCACCCGTCATTGTCCACCTTACAAGGAATAGCTCCGGCAACTCACCTGACCTAGTGGGGCATCAACTGGAGTAAGCACGAGCCAAGACTCGGACCCCTGAGCTCTTATTCTACAAAGTCTTTCCAGTATGACCGTATGTTTTGCGGAGGTGGGTGGCTCATCAATCTCAATACTCATTGAACCGCCATCTTCTGCACCTGTGAACAATATTTCGGGTATAAACTTTAGAGATCAAGCTTCCTTTTACCTTTAATTGGCAGGTTAACATTTTTTTTGTTATCATTGCCATGATCCTTAGCATTTATTCAGCCGAGAATAACTTTTATGGGTTTAGGTTATAGCCAAAAGCAGTGGCAGCGATGAGTATATGCAAGTAGTGCAACCGCACCGGGCCTCCCTTTGTAAGGGGCCCCTAATTTAGTATACATTCATTAATATTTATAGTTTTATATATAAACGTTGATATAAGATCATTTGATGACCAAATATTTTTTACATACTAAGGGACTAATCTCCACCATTCATCTTCCCTCTATCTTTATTTAATCTAATGGATGAGATTAATCCCAACAATTTAAAAAACCCACTTTCATCCTCTTTTTTCAAATATTAATATCTTTCAAACCGTTAATCGTTAAGCGAAAAAAAATATACCGTTACGACGAGCATTTAATTATCTTTCTATAGATATGCATTGTGATATACTTCCGACAAAAAAAAATTTTTCGTTTTTTTCACGTTTTTTTTCGTGGCCGAAAAAATCACATATGATATATCATATATGATATGACATATCATATATGATATGCAATATCATATATGATATATCACATATGATATTTTTCGGCCACGAAAAAAAACATGAAAAAAACGAAAAAAAATTTTTTGTCGAAAGTATATCACAATGCATATCTATAGAAAGATAATTAAATGCTCATCGCGATGGTATAATTATTTTCGCTTAACGATTAACGGTTTAAGAGATAATTAAATTATAAAAAATGGGTGAAATATTAAATGCTTTTAATCTCAACCATTGATTTCTTTTTAAATGGATGGTGAGGATGAGTCCCTTGGTATGTGAGGAATGTTTGGTTTTTTAAATAACTCAACTCATAAACGTTTTGAATTTTTAGTGTATTTGTTAAATATTATATCAAAGTTGAACCAGGTCACATAAAAAAATAAAAGACAAACTTTTAGCCACGTACAAAAAGAGTGAATTACTTGGATTATGGGGGCCTCATTTGTGATTTCGCACCGGGCCCCCCAAATCAATGGGACGGCCCTGGCCAGAAACTGTTGCTTTAGTGCTACGATTACATTCTAGAAGTTATAGTCCGATTTACTATTTTCCATGTTTAAGCTATGCCACATAGTTGTTACATATCCTTAGCATCGGCATGCTTAAGCTAACCATGTTGTAGTTGGTCACAATGTCATCATTATTTTGGCTGTTAATAATGGATTCCAGAAGTGGCATGATCACTTATTTGATTGTTTGTGTCCTTTTTCATGTGGAATATTAGCGTAAGCGATTTGATTAGCTGCCCTCATGCTGTTATAGAATACGTTGGATGTGAGTAGGTAGGTTTTATATTTATGCATAAATTTTATTCCTTTTTCTTTCTTCTGTTTTTCCCTAAAACATCACTGACCTATATGTCACATTTGATGTATGATATGTACGTGCCACGTATACGTGGCCAGTCTTTATAGTTGCCAAGTAGATATAGCTTTTTATTTCATTAGTACATTGCGATGGCTTTCAAATATGAAAAGACAAGAGAAAGTTTGTCCATGAATCTGAGAAGACACTTCATCCAACCTCTTATTCTAAAGAGTAAATTACACCGTTCGTCCTTGTGGTTTGCGTTGATTGGCGTCGTTAGTCCCTTGACAAAAAAACTGCACCGTTCATCCTTAACGGGCAAACGTTTGGCGGCGTTAATCCCTCCCCCACTAACGCTTGTTATGTGTTGTTACACCTGAAGTCCCATGAGGTATGCTAGTCATTTCGCAAACCAAAAGGACGAACGGTGCAAAAGGACAAACAGTGCAATTTTTTTTAATACGTTCGTAAGTTCCGTTTTAATACGTTTTCGTCTCTTTTTTTTACGTTTTCCTCCGTTTTTTTCGTTTTCGTCTGTTTTTTTACGTTTTCATATTTTTTTTCGTTTTTGTATGTTTTTTAACGTTTATGTCCGTTTTTTACGGTTTTTTTTTTTTTTTTTTTTTTTTTTTTTTTTTTTTTTTTTTTTTTTTTTTTTTTTTTTTTTTTTTTTTTTTTTTTTTTTTTTTTTTTTTTTTTTTTTTTTTTTTGTTTTTTTTTTTGTTTTTTTCCTTTTTTTTATCTTTTTTATGCGTTTTTTTTCTTTTTTTTTTTCTTTTTTTTTCTTTTTTTTTTCTTTTTTTTTTTTTTATTTTTTTTTTTTTTTTTTTTCGTTTTTTTTTTTTTTTTNTTTTACGTTTTCATCCGTTTTTTTCGTTTTAGTCTGTATTTTTTACGTTTTCCTCCGTTTTTTTACGTTTTCATCCGTTTTTTTCGTTTTCGTATGTTTTTTTTACGTTTTCCTCCGTTTTTTTACCTTTTCGTCCGTTTTCGTCTGGTTTTTTACGTTTTTGTCCGTTTTTTTTATTTCGTCTGTTTTTTTACGTTTTCGTCTGTTTTTTTACGTTCGTTTTCGTTTGTTTTTTTACGTTTTCGTTCGTTTTTTTACATTATCATTCGTTTTTTTGTTTTTGTCTATTTTTTACGTTTTTGTTCGGTTTTTTACGTTTTCGCCCATTCTTTTACGTTTTTGTCTTTTGTTATAACGTTTTCGTTCATTTTTTACATTTTCATACGTTTTTATCCATTCTTATCCGTATAAAACGTATAAAAACGGATAAGTTATACGGATAAGAGTGGATAAAAACGTATGAAAACGTAAAAAATGAACGAAAACGTTAGAACAAAAGGCAAAAACGTAAAAGATTGGGCGAAAATGTAAAAAAACGAACGAAAACGTCAAAAAAAACAGACAAAACAAAAAAAACGGATGAAAACGTAAAAAACGGAGGAAAATGTAAAAATAAAGACGAAAATGAAAAAAACGGATGAAAACGTAAAAAAACGGAGGAAAACGTAAATTTACAGACGGAACCGAAAAAAACGGTTAAGAACAGATAACAACGTAAAAAATGGACGAAAGCGTATGAAAACGTTAGAACAACAGACAAAAACGTAAAAAACCGGACGTAAACGTAAAAAACAGATGAAAACGAAAAAAAACAGACGAAAACGTAAAAAAACAGACAAATTCGAAAAAAACGGATAAAAACGTAAAAAAAAAAAAGGAGAAAAACGTAAAAAAAAAAAAGAGAGATAAAAACGAAAAAAAAGAGACAAAAACGTAAAAAAAACAGACGAAAACGTATTAAAAAATGGAACTTACGAACGTATTAAAAAAAATTGCACCGTTCATCCTTTTGGTTTGCGAAATGACTAGTATACTGATGACGTGGGATTGCGACCACGCAACAGGTTTTACCTCTCAAGGGATTTTGAGAAGCTTGCAATCTCACCAGGCAGTGTACCTGGTCGGTGTAGTATAGTGTAGTGGTAAGTACGGGGGATTGATCGTTCTCTCACAGGGAATAGTGTTCGTTAGGTTAGAAAAACTACTCTAAAAGGTCTAAGGGTGAAGGAAGATTATTTTTTGTATTTTTATATTTTTATGAAAGCAAGTAAAATCTCGGGTATTGGAGGAGTGGGCGGAATTAGTTGCTAGTCAACTAACCCAAAAACTACAATTGCAATTAAAAATAAAATAACTAAACTATTGTGGTTGTGAAAATTATATGGAGACAAATGTGTTTACTTAGATTTCCTTACTCCCTAACTATCTTTTACCGGTTAATTGGTGCATGTATTACTTGCGTGGATGACGGTTGTATTCCTTAACAATTCATGGGGTGGCGTACATATCTCCCCAATTCTATGAGCTCTTATCTCCTCCTACAATGATGCATAAAGCACCCAATCATAGGGATTGTAAATAGTGGCTCATACGTTAAATACTACCTTAATAACCTAGTACGCATTAGTTACATGTTTCTTAAGACGTTCAAGCATGTTACCATATAGGAGTTTAGCCAGTTTTCTTAAGCCTAACATTGATGAAACATTCATCCAAGACAAGTAATAACACAACAATCAACTAATAATTAATAGTTAGGTTTCATTAGATCTAAGCAAAAACAAGAAAAATCTAGCCTAGCATGTTAATTGAAAGACAAGCATAAGATGTAATTAACCAACACATAGACATATTGATTAATTTAAGTGAGGACTTATCTTTAATTGAACATGAAGGATTCAAGGGTGAAAAACCCTTGAAAATACAGCCAAATTCGTCTTTAGGGTTTTTCCCAAACTTGCACAAACAGTTCCACACTAATGAATGAAAAATAGAAAAGTATATATATAGATTTTACACTCTGACGGCGTCAGGTTATGGGTTCTGACGCCGTCAGCTCGCCATCATTAGGGTTTTCGGATGGCCTAGATCTACTTCTGACGCCGTCACTTGTATATGTGCTCTGGGCCGTCACTCTTTAACATTACACCTGACGGCCTACTTTCTCTAACACCTGACGCCGTCAGGTGTAAACATCTTGTTTTCTTCATAGGGCGTCTAGTGTAATCTGACTCTACTCCTTTGTCAACGTTGGCTGACGGCGTCACCTTGTGACTCTGACGCCGTCAGGAAGGTTTTCCAGCTTCTTTTGAGACTTTGTTGTTTTCTTCACTTTTATGCTCCAAAAACGTCCAAATTAGCATGTTTTCCAATTCTTCTCAAAAGTACCTAAAATGACAAAAGGAACGATTTAGGGCAATATTTGATCACATTTACTCGAATTAGGGCTTAAATGACCCCTTAAAACGGGTACACTTTTCGTCTCATCAAATGCCCTTACACTTGGGATTTGCTTGTCCTCAAGCAAATGGGCTTTTATTCCAAATATGAGTTAGGGGTCATCACTACTACAAAAAAAAGTCATAGAGACAGGTTAGAATGACTCATGAAGATTGGTTTTGGAACCACTCTCTGTGAGGGGGGTATCTCTATAACCAAAACACAAGTAAACCGGTTTCTACAACCGATCTCTAATAGGAGTATCGAGACATGTTTTCTTGTTAGAACCAGTTTCTATTATAGACTAAACAAACTCCTTTTTTTATTCATAGAACCGGTCTTTATGAGATCTTTTTATGAAAAAATAAAAAATAATTTTTTTTCAAAATACCAATTTCTCGGAATTTCTCGAATCTACAACTTAATTAAAGCGAAGTCACAATTAGAGCTAACGAGCATGTAAACCTGCGCGTTGCCGCAGGAATGTCTTGATCGATATTAATTTTGTTACATGAGTGTTTGCCGTACGTTATTTGTTTTCCGTTATTTAATGTATATGTTTGAGAGTATTTTATTTTTTATTTTTTTTAAGCAGAATTTGTTATACATGTTAGAATTTGAATAAATTTTAGTTGTTGCCTGTTTTCATTATGGAGTTGAATTTTTATGTTTTGTTTATTTATTTATTGTTATTATTATTCTTTTTTTTGTGTAAATATATGTATTTTTTAATATGAAAGCGTGTAATATACTCTCATCTTCAAAATATACCACTCATTTCATTCTCATCTTAAAAATATACCACTCAGACGGCCACCGAAAGCTTCCGCCATAATTTTTGAAGTCTTTTTTCAGATATCAAGGTTTTTTTGTTTTTCTTTTCTGTAGGTCTATTGTTTTTTTTTCCTTGATGTATAATTTTTTTTTCGTATATTATTCTTTATTACATGGATCCATACATTTTTGTTATAAATCCACACTTTTTTTTTGTAGATCCATCTATTTTTTTAGATCTAACTTTTATTTTCAAATAATTTTGTATAATTGGTTCTGATTATTGTTAATGGTTTTTTATTAGTTTGTTAGTTTTGTGGTTATTATTTTAATCTGAAATTCGTACTTTTGTAAATATGATGTTTTAGAGAAGTTGTAGATCTTTTTGGCGTGTGTTTGTTTGTTTTTTTAATATATCACTATTTTGCACTGTTATGCACTGTAGCAAACACTGTTTTGTACTGTGGCGCACTGTTTTACTATTCATGGTACTGTAGCTAATTATTATAATTACCTCCTCCAACCAATAGAGTTGCGCCATGTGTCCCGAAGAACCAATAGGAGGTCGAATTAGATTGTTAACCACTCTTTAATTACCCTGTTGTGGACCCCAGTTCCCAATGACTTTTAGAATATATTATAATATAACTTTAGTATTAATCATATCAAGTCATGTACTACAACAATACACCAACAACTTTAAGTTGTAATTCTTCAAGGACTATTTCACAAAAATTAGTCATGTACAAATTATTATGCACAGTAATGAAATCCAACAATTGCCTCTTATGCTTTCACGGTGGACCTCCATCATTCCTTTCTTCATTTTGCCATATGTTGTCGGCTTTTTTGATAATAAATGAGCTAAAAAAAAAAAAAAAAAAAAAAAAAATACAAGTTCAAGTTTTTAACCTTTTGCATGGTAGCGCAAAATTTTAAAAAATAGATAGTTGTCAATTATTATTTCAATAATAATCCAAATTTATTTGAGAAAAGAATTAGGATACTTATTCATTAAAAGCATAATTTTGATCCATCTGATATGTTTCCATTTGAACTATATTTTACTAGTTTGACCCATTAGAGATTTAACGTAACCATCTAATAAATAGGTCGAAACAACCACCTAGACAACATATCATAAGAGTTAACTATAGAGTCACAATGTTAAGTTCCATAATATCTAAGAGAAATGTATTGTGATGCACCTCTGCCTCTTGGGCAGCTGCAGCATGTACAATGAGGTGGTTTATCTGCAGCAGCTTCTAGTGAGACTTTCACCCATGTCCTGAAATCAAAGGTTGTGGACATGACGACATGTCGCGAGAAAGATCAACCATATGTAAAAGTGAGATGAAATGTTCACCATCATTATCTGCATCATTAAAAAGGTTATGGTTCACCTAAGTTGTGAAAATTTAAGATGGAAATACGGATCTAGTTATTAAGTGATCGATGCATTAAATATGATCACAAAAGCTAAGTCATTACACTAATAATCTAAATTTTTTGTTTGAATTGACATAGAAGGAAATAAACATTAAAAAGGCACTCTGGGTAACCTTCAACCCATTTAACATTTTTCCCTCTTAACTATTTCTTTGACTTGACTCATTTAACCCATTAGGAATAAACCATATGTAACACCCCCACCGCCTCGGTAGTTGTCGTGGCTAGTTTGTTGAAGTGTGACTTATATCGGGATATATTATTGCGATTGCGTTAGTTTATGAGCGCTGGGTATATTGGTGCAAAGTTGAGGTCGCCTTGACTCCGCTATCTTGGTTGCTCCAACAAGCCGTGACAGAAACTTTGGACTTGGACTAGTTATGTGGGACCGGGGAAGTCATGACTCGGACACCGTGGACTCGAATAAATAATAATTCGTTTAATATAATTTATTAACGCTAACGTATATATATATAAGTAAAATAGTATACTATATATGTGTAAACATATGCTATAATGTTCACGCCTTATATAATAAACTAGGGTAAGTAATAATAAAATAATAGACGTATCGTATTACACTCATTAACTATTAAGTTAGATGAATATTTATCGAAACTTTTATTTAAATAAATTATATAACGACATCATATCACGAGTTAATAACTGGTAAGTCTTTAAAAAGGAGATCTTGTATGATCAAAAACAAACGTAATGTTCGAAGTGAATTATTAATATTCGAGCCACACGCTAAGCAAGTACAGAGTTATTATTTCTTGGTAATGAGTATTTAACCTTATTTGATAAAGTCCACCGATTTATTTTCGATTAACGGGTCATTAATAATCGTTGTTGGACCTATGGACTGACGAGGCCAATAGGAGCCTAATAAGGATATCTAAGTGGCCATGTGGACGAAAAATGCATCCTACGGACAATGAGTATTACTTAAGGGCTATACAGTAAGTCGGACAAATGCGTGGACTTATCAAGTTTGACGAAGTTTGATTAAGCCTGTTCGATCCATTTCGTACTGATGACTTATCTGATCCGTTAAGGTCATTATCATTTGATCTTTGACCTTTGCGTCTTATTTGCTGCTTCTTATATTTTTAACATGCTGTTACTTCATGCTATGTGGATTAATTCACTTTCGTGTTATATGCCGTTGGAGAGATTTATTTTTGCGATATGTGGTATAATGATATGATTGGAGGAACTTTTTGGCGTTGAGTCATTTGAGTCGAGACTTTTCTCTGAACCCATACCAAACGATATCGAACGATACCAAGCGAGACAACACTTTCAAAGAATATTTTTCTTTCGGAAAATAAACGGAAATATTCGGGAATTCAAGGGAAGTATTAAATTCGAGCGTTATATTAAGTTGAGGTCTATATATATAGGTCGTGCCGATCATAGTTGCTGGTGACAGCTTAGCCTTGCTTACTTTTGTATTTTACGTATCGTTCTTGATTACTGTCTTGCTATATCAGTGGTTTTATAGCCCCACTTTTACTGTATTTAATCATTTTAATGGTTTTCCTAAATTCTTGGGGGCAAATACATGGCTACTGTTTATTCTTGGACCTAGCTACTGTTGTTTTTGCTTGTTGTGGACTGGTTTTTAGGTAGACGGAGGTAGTTCGTGGACCTAGAGCTAGGCGTTTGACCTAGTTGGAATCATAGACAGCTTATCGCGGCCTAGATTTGGCAGTCTTGGGTGGTTCTTGCTGTAGCCTGACTAGTGACCGCGAGAGCCTGCTCACATGACCATTCATCTTTCCTAGATGATAAACGATGACTTGATTGAAGCATTGTGATTGGATGATGGTTTGAGATTTGCTGATTGTAGATTGGAGTCTACACCTACTCTAGTACACATAGCGCTAAAATTCTTCAGGTCCCGTATTGATTTTGCTTAAACCTATGAACTCACCGCGAAAGCTTGACCTTTAAGCCATGTTATTTCTCAGGTAATTAAGAAGTCTTGCTTTTCACTACTTGGACAACGGGTTATGCTGCTTGGATCTTGGCTTGGTTTGAGACATCGATGGAACTTGGATTATTTATTTTTAAGACCTGTCTATATTCTTTAATTATCTATTGCTTACCTATCTACAAACCCATGGATTATGTAAACTTTAACTCTTCTTTAGACTTTGGTTTTACGATTAATTATCTATGTTATTTGGTTATCTATACTTTGATGGTATCAATTCCCCGTAGGCACCCCGAAAGCTTGTAAGTCCTTCCCGCTGCTACGAATTTGC